>CABHPR010132751.1:0-13406 GCA_902168415.1 Peromyscus melanophrys
GTGAACCCTCTGCAGGGAGGGATCCTATCATACTCCTAATTCTATTCTTGGAATTTCATCTTCAATTCAAATATGGATGACTCTTAATGTGATCTCTGCACTTAATGAATACTTTTTAAAACTTCTTAATAAACCTGTGTGCATAAGACAAAGTCTGTACAAGACTTAGTGACCCCACCTATAATCTCTTCTAGCTTTCCAATCCCCTGGCACCTCCCCATCAGGACCATGTCACTGAAGAATGAACTGCTGGTCCAGGTCAATCAGAAGCAACCCACTAGAGGTTCACAAACTCTCTCTGATGTCTTGCTGACAAATATATTAATTTTTAAAATTTATTTTATTAATTTTTTGTGTATGGGTATTCTGATTACATGAATATATATATATGTATATATGTGTATATATACATATATATATATATACCCCACATGTGTGCTGAGTACCTACGGAGGCCAGACAAGGGTATTGTATCCCTTGGAACTAGAGTGAGCCACTATGTGGGTGCTGGGAGCAGAATCCAGGGCCTATGCAAGAGCAACAAGTGCTCTTAACCACTGGGTCATCTCTCCAGCCCCAATAAATATTTTAAACACACACCAACATTTCACTCTGTTGTGCTTAAATGAAAACATCAAAATCACACTTTACCAGAGAAACATCTGTTGCTAACCAGAAGTCAGACCTACAAAGAAAGCCCAGATGCCCCTCTGTTGACTTTCAGTCCCTTCATCTATAAATGAAGGCGGTGTCACTCACCTACAGCACTGCTGTGAAGATTAGACGTAATACACCACTCAACCAGAGGGGTCTACGCCTAGCACCAGAGACCTATCCAACCACCCAGAGCTAGTGAGGTCATGGATCTTAGAGGTGAATCTACAACTACCATTTTATGAAGCTAGCAGATTACTAGTTACATTTTAAATATTTAACCTTATACCTACAGGTAAGTGTGGTTCTCACCCCTCATCAAAGAAGTTTATCTTTGCAACAGACAAGACTAATACAGCAAACCACAACCAATCCAAAATGCACAGAATATGAGTTCCTGTGGTGTCCTGTCCCAGCTGCTCTATCTACAACACAATTCCTGCATCTAAGGCTCTGGGATCATGGAGGAAGTGGGAACAGAAAAACTCTAAAAGAGAAACAAACAGGAAGTTTGCTGTGAGGCTGTATCACCTAGAAATGTCAGAGCCTACACACATGAAGTCTCATCAACATGGCTACCTAAACAAGATCTGAACAATGACAACACCAATGAGCACGCTAACATCAAAGAGGGAAAGCTTTTGGGGTCTCAATCCTTAACAGAGCACTACAGACAATGGGGAATGCAGAGAATAGAAGAATGGTCTTCATCAGGGAAGGGCCCTCCAACTGGTTATCCAATATCAAGTGGTCAGCTCTGAGATCATAAACATACAGGTAACATTATATGCACTGAGCAGGTTGCATATAGGGAGAACTAGAGAAAGAGGCCATGATTTGAGAGAGAGCAAGGGGAAGGTTTATGGGAGGGGTTGGAGGGAAGGAAAGGGGGAAATGCAATTATATAATTTCAAAAAATTTAAAGAATGTAAATAAAAGCATCTAGAGAGGCAGGAGTCACCTGGTAATGTGCCTGTCAAGCAAGCACCAGATCCTGAGTTTGAATTCCCAAGCACTCATAAAGAGCTGGGCATAGGACTGGGGGGGGGGGGGGGGGGGGGGGGGGGGGGTAAGGCAGACAAGTGGATCCCTGGAGCTTATTGGCCAGAGAGGCTACCTGAATAGATGAACTAGGTCCAATGAAACACCCTACTGCAATCAAATAAGGTGAAGGGCCAGAGAGATGGCTCAGCAGAGAAGGGCATGTGCCACCAAGCCTAAAGTTCATTCCCCAGAACCCACAGGGTAGAAAGAGAGAACAAATTCCTACAAGTTATCCTCTGGCTACCACACATACACTGTGTCATGTGCTAACCACCCCCCAAATAAATAAATAACTAAATAAAAACTTAAAAATAAAGTGGAAAACAACTGACAAAGACACCCAATGTCAATCTTCCATCTCCACATAAAAGCCACACACATGTGCAAGTCCACATGAACACATCCATACACCACACACACACCAAAACAAAAAGTATTTACTGTGGTATCCACAAGTGCTCTATAACAGTGATTAGTAGCATCTAAAATGCTTATTAACACTCAGACACATATTTGGCAACAGTACCATTACAAGAACATTTTCATGGACAGAACTATTGCAGAATACATAAAAATCAAGTTGTGTCACATGTAATGCCAGTTTTAATGTAAATGAAACAAATAATTAGAATGTGAACATAGTTTGCTTTTCAGTGGTATGCATTTATACAACGTTTCAGCAAAATTTTTTGTTAAAAGTTTAAAAAGAGTGGAAAATTGAATAGTTTAAAATGGCAGATGAGTAAATGTAAGCACTGAATGTTGACTACACTAAAGAGATCTCCATGACCTTTAGGAGGTTAAGTTTTCTTCACACAAGAACACATAGTTAAAATTACTGGCAGTGTTTTGTTCCTAAATAACCAGCCAGAAACTCCTTACTACAGGAGTGGAGAGACAGTAGAACATGACACACACTCAGGGCAGGGGGGGAAAAATTCAAGAAGTATTACATTCCTTTTGGGAAAGCACTTTATAATTCACAGATGAGTCATTATGGAAATAAAAATGTTAAATAATGAACATCACTGTAACTGAAAACCCTGCAAACTAATTACCCTACTCAAAGTTCCTGGTAACTCCTTCAGGAATATTAAGGCTGATTTGCTATCCATGTTAGTTATCTACAATGTTTATTACGCATTGTGACCCACTTTCTTAAAGGCCTTACATGTCCCATGCGATTGACGGCCTTCTTGTAGCAGCAGACTATAATGTACATTTATACTTGAAAAATACATAAAATTTATATTCATGTAATATTTAACTTTTCAATCAACTAAACATTTATTGCATATTTATGTCAGACAGTCTTGCCCATGCTTTTTTGTTTTGTTTTCTGAGACAGGGTCTCACTATGTAGACCAATCTGGCCTCCAACTCAGAAACCCACCTGTCTCTGCCTACCAAGTGGGGGGATTAAAGGCACACAACACCACACCCAGCCTGTTATCCACAATTTTACACATACTATTTCCTTTAATCTCGCTTAAACATTGCAACAATTAAAAGTTTATTGTCCTCGCCAGGTGGTGTTGGCGCACACCTTTGGTCCCAGCACTTGGGAGGCAGAGCCAGGCGGATCTCTCTGAGTTCGAGGCCGGCCTGGTCTACAGAGTGAGTTCCAGGAAAGGCGCAAAGCTACACAGAGAAAACCAAAAAAAAAAAAAGAAGAAACTACAGATTATGTACAGATAAAACTGTACATGATTAAAACTGCTTATTGTTGTTTGGGTGTGTTTCAGCTGTGCAGAGCCTAAACCAAGGTGATGCTTTAACATTGAGTACATTCCCAATACCTAAAGCTGGATTATGATTATGATTGTATGATTTATGATTGATTATATGATTATGGTTGTATGACTCAGTAAATTTGAATTATATGCTTAATCTCACCATATTTTATGATATACAAGGTATATTTCAATAAATGTACTACTTGTTGAATTCTGAATTTTCTTAAAAATCCTCAATTATAAACTGGGCAGTGGTGGTGACGCATGCCTTTAATCTCAGAAGAGGTGGGCAGATCTCTGACAGTTTGAGGCCAGCCTGGTCTACAGAGCAAGTTCCAGGACAGCCAGACTACACAGAGAAACCCTGTCTCAAAAGACAAACACAAACCAAACCCTCAACTATCTAAAGCCACTGTCTCTTCTGATTACCTGTTTGTGTGAGGTCTAATTTTCTTCATCTACTTCAAGACAAACTGCCAGACACTGAAGAAATAAACATGAGCTATCAGACACAGTTTGAACATTTAAAAAAATGTTAGTTACATTTTTAAAATGTTACTTATACTAACATTTAAAGGTGTAATTATTGTTCTTTTTTTTATAAAACATTTTATGATTTCCCATTTAGCATAATGAAAATGGTGTATGACTGACAATATATAGTTTGTTTTGTTTTGTTTTGTTTTTGACAGGGTTTCTCTTCTGTAACAGCTCTGGCTGATCTGAAACTCGCCACTACACCCAGTTTAAAGAAAATTTTTCAATGAACATTAGTGCAAATAACAAAGATAAGTGAAAGTATTTAATCTGTATTAAGGAGTAACTTCCCAATTGGACAGAAAAAAAAAGAGTATTTTTAGAAATGCACACAGCAGCATAAAATTGGTTCATAAGAGCATTTCTAATTTTGTCTGTGGAGGAAGAACAGAACATTTCCAATACAAAACCGTTTCTTCACTGAAAGCACATTTTCTGCAATATTTCTTTTTTTCAGAAATTTCCTCCTAGTTCATCATACAAACAAACTCCAATGTACTTGTTAACTAGAATAGGAGACTAGGAGAGATCACCACAGACACACAGACTTAACTTTTTTTAGTGCACAGTGATTTTCAGAAAGTTCAGAGACTGTCAAATCTGCCCTCAAAGAAAAATACCATAATTTTTTGAACTAAAACACAAAAACTATCTGGATGAAAAAAATCCACGTAAAGCTCTGCCATCTAAGTTTCTCCCTTCCTGGCACTGCTCTGGTAAACGAGCATACACCAGCCTCTACTTCTGAACTTCTAGTAAATTCCCCAACATTAACATGCACACATTATAATATTCACATCCAAGTACCTGAAGTCACACCCATTGGTCACATTATGACAAAGCTTATGAAAAACCTATATTCAAATACTGAACTAAATTCTAATCCAGTAATGCCACAAACACGTCCCTCTTGCTATCAGTCTTCATCTGAGTCATTCTTCAGAACCATCTCACAAATGTTCACCTCCTCTCCCCAGACGTCCCTTCATCTTCCCTCCTGTCACCTCTGCTGCTCTAGAACAGCATGTATGTCAGTCACCCCATTGTCCAACAACTCCCTAGGCCAAATTACTACCAGCGTCTTCAACTTCTTCTTCCAAACAGAGAAATAATATTTCCAAGGGTAAACTCAATTATATCTCAATAAAGCTGGGGGGTGGAGGGGGAGCAAGGTGACTCAACAAGTGAAGGCAGCTGCCACAAAACCTGTTGACCTGGGTTCAATTCCTAAGACCCAGATGGGGGAAATCAGAGTGCGGAGGCCCACAGAGCCTCCCTAGGGAGACCTTACTCAAAGTCCGGGAATATGAGTTTGCTTTACCCAGCAGGGCTGCATAAGGGGTTGACTTGGCCACAGGCGTGGCTACCAGGTGTTTTGAAGGGTCTACACTTGGCTGAATGTTGTGCTTTGATCTTGAAAGGGGGAGGTCTTTTGCCTCTCCCCTTGGCAATGTATAAAAAGCCCTTTAGAATAAACCTCGAGGCGACTGGGTATTGACGCAGGAGGGCCCTCCAGAAGCTATCCTGTGTCTCTGTCTTTCTTATCGTCCCTTTCTATCTTTCTTTCTATCATTTCCTCATTCCTCTTTCCTCCCTACAAGAACCATTTGACAGGTCAGAGGTGGACTCCAGCAGACTCCCACATAAGAGAACCAATTCCTTCAAGTGTCCTCTGCCTTTTACACACATGTTGTGGTATGTGTGTGCCCATATACACACAAATACACATGCACACACAAAGAAAATAGTAAAACTAAAATTTTAATGTTAAAAAAGTTTTAAGAGGAGGTAGGGAGGAAAGAAAAGAGGTAAATGGGTGTAGGATGAGGCAAACTTCTACTTATCCACAAGTATCCTTTTATTTCACTCACGCTTAATAACAGAATGATTTAAAGAATGTAGACAGCTGTCAAAGAGCTATCTAGCCACCACTAGCCATAAACTGATTCCTCTATCAAATAGATAACGCTTTTTAAGAAAATACATTCCAGAGACTGCCCACAGGTGAGAGTAAAACATGATAGGAACAGATGCCCTCTCCAAAGGCGAAATGTCTGATCTGGCAGAACAGTACAGATGGACTACAAGACGTGAAGAACTGCACTAATCTTCAATCACAAGAGGTTCTTCTGGCACTTGACACTCTGAGAGGCAGGGCACCAATGCACACAGGGACAACCTGACTCAAAGGTTTTCAGACCTAGGATTTGAAGTGAAACGCTTTAATGATCCCAAAGCACTACTGCCAAAATCATGAGGTAGATGCTGATGGCTTCCTGTGTCTTTCTGAGTCATGGCGGAGGCAACCAACCATATTTACACATACGACGCCAAAACTGAAATTCAAACATTGACTGGTTTGTTCAAAGGAGACCAGTGCAGAGCCTGGTCGGAGAAGCTAGGATGAGGTGCCCAGCGGTTCCTCCGGACGGGGTGGGTCATCAGAAAGACAGGCTGGACAACAGGGTAGTACGGGTATCTGCTGCTTCAGTGTACAGGCCCCTGCTGGGGCAGACGTCCTCACAGTGTTACTCTGTTGCAGAAGGGGATTTCTCTCACCTAGAAACTGTGAATGGCGCCTGGTACATTCAGGATTTGTGTGAGATGCTGACTAGGACAGCAGCTCCTTAGAGTTCAAGGTGCTGCTCACACTGGTGCCCTCAGTGCTACATGGACTTCTGCAAGGACTCAAAACCTAAAACCCAAATATTTGCACTAATTTACCTAGTGTTGGAGCTAAAAATACACACTAAAAATACCACGAAAGAAAAGAACAATTTCTCTTCAGCCACTGTTTATGTAAATCACAGTTTGTAGAGAGCTCCAACACACCTATGGACACAAATAGCACCCATAAAGGGATGTCAGGTTCCAGGCACAGGATGACTTTGAAAAGTAAAATGAAACTATGACTTCCCTGATCAACATTACTACGACTGGAGCCACAAGACAGTTCAGCAGATAAGAACACTTGCCAACAAGACTGATAACCTGGGGAACAGAGAGATGGTTCAGTGGTTAAGAGCACTTGTTGCTCTTGCAAAGGAACAAGATTCCATTCCCAGCACCCATAAAGATGGTTCAAAACATCTTTAACTCCAGTTCCCGGGAATCCAATGACCTCTTCTGGTACCAGGCACACTTGCGGTAGGTGCGTGCATGCATGCATGCATGCATGCACGTATGTAAAACATCCATACACACAAAATAAAGAAATCTTAAAAAAAAAAAAAAAAAAAAGACAACTTGAATTTAGTCCCTGGAATTCACAGAATAGATGGAGATTACTATAGCTAGGGCTGAGGAAGGTTCAGAGATAAAGTGCTTGCTTACCAAACCAAAGGCTGACACCCTGATCCTGAGTACTACAAAAACTAAAGATTACTCTGACTAATGACTAAACGCATTTCCTGATTCTTTTGCCAAAAGAGAATAAAAAGTGAGTCTTCCAAATCATACTTAAGCTGCTGTTTTGAAAACTTATGATAAATTAGCAAATCCTTAAAAACAATTCTGTTGTGTTGTAATGAAACCAGAAGTGGGCTGTAACTCAGTGGTACAGCGCCTGTCCAGCACAAACAAGGCCCTGTTACTCAATGCCCAGTAGAAAACTCAAAAGCCAGTGTAGTAAGGCCCAGTCTCAGAAAACTAAAGAACAAAAGTTAAATTTTAAATTACACCATGGAATTGAAGAGGAGAAAGAACAGACTAAGAAACTTCAATTCTTTGGAAAATATCCTTAATTTCTTTACAAGTAAACCATATCAAATATTTATGCAACTTTTTTGAGTCACTGAATATTTTTCCCAATTATTCTGCTACATTTCAGGTAAGCAAATATAACTCTACAAGAAGAAATGTCTCATAGTCGTTTACATATTTCCATGCATGCAAAAGTCTAATAAATACAATTAAAATTAAAATCCTAGGCTAGGGGTATAGTCATGGTAGAGCATTTGTTTATCATGTAGAAGACCTTAGATTCAATCCTCAGCACCTCAATAGAAGAAAAGAAGCCTCAAATTCCAAAAAGCATAAATATTCTTTGCAAAAAGAAAACATTAGGGTGGCTCAGCAGGCAAAAGAATTCATCTCCAGATCTTGAGTGTGCCCATCAGAACCCCATGAAAGAAGAAAACCAGCTCCCAAGAGCTGTGCTCTGACCTCTATACATGCACCATGGCATATGCATGTCTGCACACACATGCACACAAAATTTAAGCAAAAAACAATCAAAAATATTGCCATCTTACAATTTCAAACAAAATTTCAGTGAAAGAACATTATTTATTTTGTGTATGTGTGCACATGTATGTGCAAATGTGAGCATGTAAGTATGCAAGCACATATACATGTGTTCATATAGAAGCTAAGGCTTGATGTCAGATGTCTTCCAGAATCACTCTCCAACTTATTTTTTGAGACTGCATCTCTCTTTTTTATTTATTTTTTTAATTGTACTGGAATTATTTTTTTTATTTTATTTTATTTTACAATACCATTCAGTTCTACATATCAGCCACGGATTCCCTTGTTCTTCCCACTCCTGCCCCAAGACTGCATCTCTCTTTAAACCTTGAGCTTGTGGATGCCACCAAACAAGCTGGGCAGCAAGCTGTCTCCTTCTCTGCTGGAATTACAGGTGCACATCAGCATGTCCATCTGTTACATGGGATATGGGGATCAAACTCAGGTCCTCATACTTGTCTTTTACCAACTGAGCCTTCTCCTCTGCCATCAAATAAGCATCTAACTAAATTCAACACACAGAACTCTTACAAGGCATAATCAAGAAAGAAGTACAAGGTACTGCTGGGCTAGTTCAGTGGTTAAGAGCACTGGCTACTCTGCTCTTTTAGAGGTCCTCAGTTCAATTCTCAGCAACCACATGGTGGCTTATAACCATGTCTAATGAGATCTGATGCCCTCTTCTGGTGTGCAGACATACATGCAGACAGAACATGCATATACATAAATGAACAACCCTTTTAAAAAAGTGCAATAGTTGATTATAATAAAATCTAGGCCAGGTGGTGGTGGTGCACGTCTTTAATCCCAGCACTCAGGAAGCAGAGCCAGGCAGATCTCTGTGAGTTCGAGGCCAGCCTGGTCTACAGAACGAGATCCAGGACAGGCACCAGAGCTACACAGAGAAACCCTGTTTCAGAAAAAAACTAAATAAATAAATAAAATAAAATCTAAAATGTAATTTATCCAAAAGCTCTCACCAGTTCTGCAACTGCACAAAGCTCACAGGAAGATTTCATTCTCCTCCAGCAAGCTTACACTAAAGTCTCCCTTAGTCATAATTTGGAAGAAAAGGACTTCTCTGTCAAAATATATATGGATATACATAGATATACAACAGGTGTGCTCGTGCATGCGCACACCACACACACACTCATTCCTAATTCCGCAATCACCAGCTATCTGAAAGTAACAAAAGGAGTCTGAGATATAAAAACATCTGAGAATTTTTATTTTAGAAACAAGCTTCTATGAGAATGCCATAATAATGAACCAGGCACACCAAGCAATCCTAAGCAAATATGTTTTTATACTGATAGGATTCTGGATCCAGCTCAATCAGATCAAACATTTAAAATGGACCAAAATCCCCAACCTCAAACTGGAATACAGAAATGTATTTAATTGCTATAAAGTCTAATAAAGCAGTCTTCTTTACAAATGAAAGCTGTCTGACCTCTGGGAGCTATGAAGAGGATAATGAAGGCACTATTTAATTAGGGCCCACTGCTAGCCGACTATAATCTATTAATTAGCATTCTCAGTCTCTGTATCTCACTGTACTGTCTTTAAAATTGCACCCTTTGTTTTTTGGACCAAAGTTACACAATTTTAGAACTCTGTGGTAATTACAGTGGTGCAGAAAGAATGTCTCTGCCAGCGCTGGAGTGCACTGGTGTTTAATTAGGGAACAGGGTGGACCCAGATAAGGCAGTGCTCACCCTCTTCAGCACATAATGGTTTTCTTGGCATGAAAAACCTGTGGACCATTTCTTTTCCAGAAAACTGGTAAGTACCCATAATTGTCTTCTCAAAAGATTAAATATTTTTACCTTTAAATGTAGCATAATTAGAGAAAGGATACTGCACTCAATTTCCCTCCCAACCGCCATACTTTCTAAAGCATAGACATAAGAAAATATTTATTTCAAAATCAAAAAATATGCCAATTACTTTTTTCCTCAATAAAATAGACATTTCCAAGTCACTTGACAATAAAACTACCTTACTGGTCGTTATATTTTCAGCAAGGCACATGGATGAGTAGGTAATTCAATAGTATCTTTGGTTAACACCAAATCTGCTTTAAATTTATGTCCTGAGAGACAAAGAACCTACTCTTGAAGAGATCATCGTAGGCTGGTGGTGAGACAAGCTAATATAAATCTAAGCATTTAGGAGTGGAGGCAGAAAAGCTCCATGCCAGCCTAAGCGACATACTGAAGGGGGGGCGGGGGCGAGCTCTGGATTGATTTACACTTTTAAAACATACTGAACCTTTTATTTACTCACTTTGGTGAACCAATGAATTCTTTTTTTTTTTTTTTTTTTTTTTTTATTAAGGTTACTTACAAGAATATTGGCCGGGCGGTGGTGGCGCACGCCTTTAATCCCAGCACTCGGGAGGCAGAGCCAGGAGGATCTCTGTGAGTTCAAGGCCAGCCTGGACTACCAAGTGAGTTCCAGGAAAGGCGCAAAGCTACACGGAGAAACCCTGTCTCGAAAAACCAAAAAAAAAAAAAAAAAAAAAAAGAATATGTGGGATGGGTTACTGACAAGGGCAGAGATGACTCAAATGTAACTGTGTCACCAAAAAGTCCTTGGAGCACTCACTCAGAACAAACTAAGGCAGCAAGTCAGGTCCAAGAATCTACAACCATATGCTAGGAAACTGCTCTTCCACTGAACTATGTCTGCAGTCCTGTTTGTTTGCTTTTAATTTTGAGACAAAGTCTCAATATATAAGCCCAAGTTAGCCCTGAACTCACTATGTAGCCAAGGCAGTACTCAAAACATTCTAAGATTTTTGTTTGTTTGTTTGTTTGTTTGTTTGTTTGTTTGTTTGTTTTGAGACAGGGTGTCTCTGTGTAGCCCTGCCTGTTCTGGAATTCACTCGATAGACTGGTCTCAAACTCACAGAGATCCGCCTGCCTCTGCCTCCTGAGTGCTGGGATTGAAGGCATATGCCACCACCACCTGGTTTCAGATTTTCTGTTTGTTTTAATTTGTGTGTGTGAGTGTTTCGCTTGAACACACCTGTAGACCATGTATAGGACCAAATCTGAAAAGACTAAGAAAGTAGAAACAGAATTCTAAAGTAAAAAGGGTAAATAAAAAATAAAGGAACAAAGATGGGGGAAATCTAAGACAGCACAGAAAAGGAATGCCTCCTTTTACCTATATACATGGGTTCAGTCCATTAAGATAAATATACAAATGAAACTAACCTGGTTTTCTTCCTGCACAACTCGGTACTGCTCCTTCCAAATGGTGATTTTGGAAGCTTCATCTTTTCTCAAGGCTCGCTCTTTCTTCAGCTCTGGGCTCCAGAAGGTCTTGATGCTATTCATCGAAGAACTTAATTTGCTTTCCTTTACTTCCACATCCTTCCTCAAAAGATCGTTTTCTCTCAATACTTCCTTCAGCTGTGTCTGCAGATCCATGATGGTGTTATCTCTTGCCTGACGAAGAGAGTGAGGTACAGTGGATGCCATACTAACAGGAGGGAGGTGATGGTCTCCAAATGCTATGGTATCGCTAGCAACCCCACTGCTTGCTATATTGGGGCTACTACCCATAGCAGTCATCCTAACACCGTAAGGCAGGCGTCCCCCAGAACGGCCAAGTGTCATAGTGCTTTTAGGTGTTTCTGAACCCACGTTTTCATGGTCACTTAGGTACATAGGGCCAGATGTAGCATAGGCAGCATTTAAGGACTGTATATTCTCCATTGAAAGGGTTTTCCCACTACCACCTCCAACACTGTTTCCAGAACTCCCTCCTGTACTATTTGTTCGCCGATGACCTAAGCGAGGGGACCGTGGAAGCCTAGGTGATCGCCCAGGACTCTGGCTGCTTGGTTCCACTTTCCCTACTGATCGAGCGCTTCCATACATGGTTGCAGGGTGAACTCCGGCGCCAGAAATGGTGTAAAGCAGAAAACAACACAATTCCGTGAGGTTTCTCTATGGCTATAAAGTCAGCTTAAGGCCATCAGAAATAGCAGGTCACCAGCTGTCCAATCTCGAAGACATATCTTATGCCATATCTGTAATGAAAAGATCACACATTAAATCCCCAATAATAAATATTTCCCTTCTCAGAAATGTTCTATTACCTTTATTTGGGGAAAAACCTCCTTTCATTGAGTATTCTCACGGCTTTAAAATCAGATAACCCATAATGTCATGTTTTTCTAACTGAAAAAGGGAGAATATCAACTAATGATTACAAAGTGACACATCTGAATAAGAGAACTCAGACTATTATTCGCATAAGATCAATGTATAAATGTCAATACTTGGATACATTATCAGAACTAATAAAAGAACTTAATATATTAGTCAGACATAAGATCAATATATAAATATTAATACTTCAACACGTTATCAGAACTAATAACAGCTAAATATACTAGAGTCCAATACAAGATTAATATTTAAGTACCAATACTTTCATGTACACTGGGAATAACCATTAGAAACTAGCTTTTACAGTTAGGAAAATGGATCAGTGGGTAAAGTGCTCACCATGCAAAGCTAAGAACCTGGGGTCATATCCCCAGAACCCAGTGAGCTATATGCAATAGCATGCATCTGAAATCCCCTGCTCCTATGGTGAGATGGGAGACAGAGAAAGGAAAATTCCCACAAGTTCAGGGGCCAGCTAAAGAACAAGACAACTTGTTTCAAACAAGGTGAAAGCCAGGATCAACACCTGAACTTGACCACCACCAACACTCAAACACGTATCACACACACAGGGGGAGGGAGGGCAGAAAGAGACAGACAGAGAAGAAAATGAGCTTTTAATTTAAAAATAAAGAAACTCAGGCTGAGGCTATAGCTCAGTTGGAAACAAGACTTGCCCAGCATGAACAAAGCTCTGGGTTTGAGCCCTAGCACTGCATAAAATGGATGTTGTACACACAACATGCCAATCACTGCAGCACAGAGGTAGAAACAGCAGGGTCAAGGTCATCTTCATCTACAAACTCACATATATGAGACCCTGTCTCAAAAGAATAAAATCCTACTAACAGCAACAAACCTATAAAGGATCTTAAACATAACAAAAATCTTCAAGCATTTAAAACTCTACGGGAAGACATGAAATAATACCTCAAGAATAAATAATAAATGAAGGAAGGAAGGAAGGAAGGAAGGAAGGAAGGAAGGAAGGAAGGAA
>CABHPR010132752.1:0-11245 GCA_902168415.1 Peromyscus melanophrys
GAGGGAGAGGGAGAGGGGGAGGTAGAGGGAGAGGGAGAGGGAGAGGGAGAGGGAGAGAGGAGGGACTCATTTCTGTGGTGAGGGAATTCATCCCTGGTGGCCTAATCAGTCAGTCTTGGGGAGTCCATCTTTTAGCACTGTTCAATCGAGGGATATACTTCCAACACATGCCTTTTGGGGGACACATCCAGACTATAGCTGTGGAGGAATTTACAGCTGGGGGAGGTAGACTGGAAAGGGTGACCATGCACTTGATGGCCTTGTAAATCTATGAGAACAAAGGTTAGAACATAGACTTGCTAAGAGTGGGCGCCCCCGTCACCACAGCAGGCAATGAGGCTGAAGCTGACACCCTGTTCTAGATGTTAACAAGAACTGTCCCCAAGCCAGTCTTCACAGGCAGTCAGTCATTCTTCACTCATCTGAGTGGTCTAGAAATCTTTAAGAGTAGAAAATTGGTCTCAACTTCCCACGGCCTTGGGAGTAGCAACTTTAAATCCTTGTAGAATGTAAAGGTATCCACCTACTTGGAGGCTCTCTGCACACTCTCACTGGGGATTTTTGTGGAGGTTGCATTATGTAGGCGTGGCTATTGGTGATGAACCTAGTCCCTGATCCCTTCCTCTGGCCAGAAATTAGAAGATAGGGCTGAAAATGGCAGCCCTTTAATTCCACCTCAGCCTTTTTGGCAACCTCATCTGGAAGCTATTTGTGAAATTCTACTCACCAGTTATCCCGTAGACATAGGTTGAAACACTCACTCTGAATATCCCAAGGATTTAAGAAACACTCTAAGGAAGCAAATCAAACATAACAGAAGATTCTCCTGTTGCTCTGATCTCTCAGGAAATTATGAAGGTCTTAGGCACTGTGTGCCAAGATCTTGGGAGATAAGTAAATATACCTATTTTATTATAACATACTCTCACATGACGTTGGAGACAAGATAACGAGAGGGGCATTAATGAGAGCTGTCAGTCACTGTCTTCCCTCTGGCTGGAAGACCTTTGAAGCCCACTAAAGCATAGACTGCTTGGTGACTGGTAAATGGGGTCATCGTGTAACCTCAGTTCAAATCCTGGATTTGCTAATTGACTTTGCATAAGCCCCATAACCCCTTTGTCATGATTTATCTACAAAATAAAGCATGGAGATTTAAAAAAATCAGTATTTCCTAAACATTGGTCATTTGCATGCTATGCCTAGAGTTTTTCATATGTTAGCTCTACTATGCTGTTGTTTATTTACCATTTTTCCAGTTAGTTTATAATTGTAACTTAAGGTGAAACTTAATATATACAGCCATAATCACCACAGTAGCACTTTACAGAAATGGGAAGTAGTCACAAAAATAAATGTAATACCAGCAACATAATGTTATTAAAGTCCAACTGGATAGTGTTTCTCTGGAGTTTATGAGCCTTGGGCCTGCTATTTGTTTTCTAAAAAGATCAACCAAAACTAGCAAGGTATTGGAAATTTACTAATAACCAGGACTTGAATGATATTTCCCCAAAGAAGAATAAATACTTTACTGAGAATAAACATTTTTCTCCATGCGATTCCATGATATTTAATACTATGTCTCCAGTGGCATCTAAATCCAAGTCATATACTCTCTGTAAGAGGTTTGTGACCTTTCAAGAACATACTGGATTCGGGAGTCTATAGGTTCAAATTATATTATATTATCCTATGATTCTCTCTTTGTGAGAGAGGAGCGTTGGGGGAAAAGGTATGAGTCATATTGTTTTTGAGTTCATACATCTATCAGATTGAGTACTTATTGGCCAGCAGCTTGAAGAGTTAAATTGATTGGGTGGGGCTCCATATCTGAAATGTAGCCATGACAACCAGCCGAGAGAAGTCAGCCCTTCAGTTCTCCCAGCATTCCTGGAAGACGGAGTCTTTCACAGCAGACACACTTGGTCTTCAAGATTAGTGCTATGGTCCTGTTCTTTGCCTGGCTTCTCTCCGCCGAGTAGCTAAGATGAACTAGCATGTTCTGATTTTCCTCATGGCAAGACTACCAGTTTTTATCAGTTAAACTCACTTTCCATGCTGACCAGTGGCTAGCCAATGAATCCTGGGGCATCTAGGATATTAGAAAAGTCTTCTTTTCTATTATCTTTCTGGAAGATATAGGACCCTGAAATGAGCTGCTCAAACCTGCTAGCTGGCTTCCAGATTTCTGTGGGTCACAATCAGGAGCAGAGAATTTTTTGCTTGCCATTACATTTTTTTTTATGGTTAAAAAAATTAAGGCTAATATTGTTCAACACGATGCTTTGAAACACGAGAATACTGTGGAATGTTTAAATCTAGCTCATTAACAGATGCAGCACCTCATCTAGTCAGTGTGTGTGTGTGTGTGTGCGTGTGTGTGTGTGTGTGTGTGTGTGTGTGTGAAAGAACACAGAAGATCCTCTCTCCACATTTTTCAAGAATATAATGTTATTATTATAAATGGACACCTTGCCATGCAGTAGATCTCTTAATTGCTCTTAATTGTAATTATGTATTCTCTGGCCAGTTTCTCCCCTTCTTCCACTTAAGCCAATCTTCGATAGCCATCGTCATACTCTATGTTTCTATGAGATCTACTCTTCAAAAATTTTATTTATTATTTCTTTATTCTCTATGTGTGCCATGACACCTACCCCATACAGAGTCAGAGGACAACTTGGTCCTCCTCTTTTACCACGTGGGTCCTGGGGATTGAACTCAGGTCCTCAGGCTTGGCAGCAGGTGCTTTTACCTGCTGAGCCATCTCGACAGCACTGATAACTTCTTTTGAGAAGTGGCTATTTAGATTTTTTTCCCATTAAAAAAATAGGTTATCCTTTGCTTTACATCTAGTATCCAGATATGAGTGAGTACATACCATATTTGTCCTTGCCAAGGCAGTGGGATCGGGATCCATCCCTGGTGCATGTGTTGGCTTTTTTGAGCCCAGTGTCTATGGTGAGACACCTTGCACAGCCTTGGTGCAGGCTTTGCTGACTCCCCATGGGAGACCTTGCCTTGGAGGAGGTGGGAAAGGGGGGTAGGTTGTGGAGAAGGCTGGGGGGCAGGAGGAGGGAGGAGAGGGGGATCTGTGGTTGGTATGTAAAATGAATAGAAATTTCTTAATAAAAATAAGTTATTTGGCTCTTTTTTAATGATGTTTTAAAGATAGTATTTTTAGTTACTCTTTGAAACTTATATCCATGTGTGCAATGCATCTTGATCTACCCACTCCCTACTCTTGAGTGCTCTGGGCATTTTGAATATTAGTGCCTTCCTCAATGTATATCATGCAGAGTTCTGAGCTTAGAATTTCCCCTCCATTTCAAGGTTTACTAGAGTTATTGTTCCCAATATTTGCTTTTGTTTTGTTGTCTTTCGAGACAGGCAGTCTAGGCTGACCTCCATTCACTATGCATCCTAGGTTGCCCTTGAACTTGCAGTTTTACTGCTGTAGTCTTCCTAGTCCTGGGATTACAGATTTGCACCTATAAACTGTTGTAGATTCTTTACTCAGTAGTACCAACAGCTGCTTCTTCTCAGAGTTAGCATCTTTTAATCTCCCACTGTTAGGACTCTTGGCATCTCTTGCTGAACTCACCGAAGCTCAACTCAGTTCAGCTAGGCTATGTAGCTGGAAGCTGTCAGCACCAATTTGTTCTCCTAGGTAAAATGAGTGCACTTCCACCTGGGACAGTGAAGGTACTTATCCACATGTGTGAAATGACTACCCCTAACACAGATCTGTAACTTGAATATTTCCAAGGAATTAGAGATTATGGGACATGAAACCAATTTATCAATACATAAATAGAGTGTTAACGATAGTTTTCAGCCTACTAGCAGAGAAGGGAGACTCTGTGGAGAAAGAAGACGAGGGAGAAAAGGAAGGCAGTAGGAAAAGGGGACATTAATGGGTACTTACTCTATTCTAGGTCACTGTGCTGCTTTGCATGAGGACAGGGTCAACAGTCTTTAAATCCATCCTTTGTGTGATATCCCCATTCTCCAGTTTTAAAGCTCCCTGCAGGCTGAATCAGCCTCTTGTGTTTTCTTTCAGAACTGTCTAATTTCGGTTCTTTTTAAGGTACTTTGCATCTTTTCCATGTGGGTGAGTTTGGAGACTGATTTAATAAGGTCAGGGGCAAGTGAGTCAGGGTTATATGTTTAGTTTCATTTGGTGTGCCTTACAGGCTCATGGGGTATCTGAAGTTACACTAGTCTTTAGAGAGTGGCCCTGCTATCTCATCACACTCAATCTGGGAACCATGTTTGTCCTCGTATCCAAAAGTCTTACTCCCCATGTTGTGATTCAGTTCTCCATGGCACAGGGACAAGTGTTATGGGAACAACGATGCGCAAATAAATGTGTTAGGCCTGATATATGGTTAGCTTTTCCGGTTCATTATAACCTAGTGTTCTATTGTGTTTGTCAATAGCTTAGAAATACAGAGACTAGGGCAGTTCAAGAACCAGTGAATATGTTGCTTCTAAGTGCTGGGTCTTTGTAAGAATTGACTCACAAAGTTGTTTAAGAAAAGCTAAATCCCCAGTTATTCAGAGCAGAGACATATTTGTATGTCCTCAGTTACCTATAGTCAATGCAATTTTCATGGATGATTTGCTGAGGGTGCATGGAGAGGGACAGACAGTGCAGAAGATCTTCAAATCAAGCTTGCGTCATAATCCAAGGCTGGGAATCTCCATCTAGTCTTGAGACAACACATGCTGTTTTTAGTTGATTGGCAATACTTCTTTGTCGTGGGGGGGGGGGGGGCGGCGGGGAGGAGGGTCTGGCAATGTCTAGAGATAATTCAGATTATTATAGTTGGAGCTACTGGCTAAACATTCCATTGCTTATCACTGTAGTTCTGATAAGAGGGGCTATAAAGCACAGTCTTCTCCCCAGTAATGAGTGCTCTGTTCCAAAATATCGAAAATGCTAAGACCAAGAACTCTGGTGCTCTTGTTCAGGTATCATTTGTCCCCCAAAATTCATGTGCTAGAAGTTTGTTCCCCCAAATGATGATATTGAAAGGTGGAAGGACCTTTAAGAAGTGGGGTCTGGTGTAAGGCAGATGGAAAGGCAGATGTATCTTAACCACCCTCTTACACTGGTGCCATGCTTTTGTACTTCTAGAACTGTGAGCTAAAGAAGCATTCTCTCTTATATAGCCTTGGGTATGTTGTTATGGTAACACAAGACAGATTAAGCTACTCTATCCAATCAACCTTTTATTTATTTTGCTAACCTAAGCTGGAAATTTCAGTGGTAGAATATGTGATAGCAGAGTGTCCTTTGTTCAAACAATGCTTAGAGAGAGGGAGACAGAGAGAGACAGAGAGAGACAGAGAGAGAGGAAGGGAGGGAGGAAAGGAGGGAGGGAGAGAGACAGAGAGAGACAGAGAGAGGAAGGGAGGGAGGGAAGGAGGAAGGGATGAAGGAAAGGAGGAAGGAAGAGAGGGAGGGAGGGAGGGAGGGAGAGAGAGACTATAATTGCTGATTTGTGCTGTTGCTCATGGAAGGATCAGACTAGTGGCTCTCAGGAAGGTGTTTTCTCACCAGAACCTCCTCCTCCTCACTTGCCTCTGGTGCTGTGCTGTGGAGTCCTGAGAGCCAATTGGCAGTGATCAATGTGATTTGCTTTGATGCATTCCTGAGGCTAGAAGAATTTTGAACTACGTGAGTGACACATGCCTAGAGGCAAGGAATATTATAATTCACAAAGGGGAGGTGGAAACCAATTAGAGTTGATTAAAAACCAAACACACGGTGGGATGCATTTTGGCTCCAAATCATTCAGCAAGCTGGTGTAGGCACACCAAGATCCAGGCATGCTAAAAATAAAGATGGATAGGACTCCCTGTGGTTTACAAGCACACAGGAGAACACAGGGCAAGGTGAAATAGGAGATTTTTACCGACAAGTCTGCGCCTCCATGATTTTTATCCTGCTCTTGCTTTTTCCTCCTGCAACATAGCTGAAGACCGCGGAGCTTAATTTTGATCTGTAGTGGCTAGACAATGCTTTGGCCCCAGAGAGAACTCAATTCTAATTCTAGCTGTACCACACAAAAGCTATGTGCTCTTATCTAAGCTCTCTAGCTTCTTTCAGTTTCAGGATCTTCATATATAAAAGGGGGAAACGATACCTACCTACTGTGGAGACAGGAGGCATGATTCTGAATATGTTAGTATAGTCACAGCAGACACCAGATGCCTGGTGAATATTCATTTACCCTGTTATTCTCTGCAGCTGAGGCATCTCCCCATCAGACTTAGTGACTTTTCTATTGCTGTGAAGGGACACCATGACCAAGGCAATTGATAAAAGAAAGCATTTGATTTGGGAATGATGGTTTCAGATGGTTAGTGTCCATGGCAATCATGGAGGGAAACATGGCAGCAGGCTGGCAGGCATGGCACTGGAGCAGTAGTTAAGGGGTTATATCTGATCTACATGCATTAGGCAGAGCAAGAGAGGGAGGGGGAAGGAAAGAGAGGGAGGGAGGGAAGGGAGGGAGGGAGGGAAGGGGAGAGAGAGAGAGAGAGAGAGAGAGAGAGAGAGAGAGAGAGAGAGAGACCTTAGAGTGGTGTGGGCTTTTGAAACCTCAAAGCCCACCCCCAGTGGCATACCTCCTCCAAGAGGAAAACGCCTCCTAATCTTTCTCAAAAAGTTCTGCCAGCTGGAAACCAAACATTCAAATATATAAGCCTATGAGGATCGTTCTTATTCACAACACCCTCCTAATCCTACCAAAACAGTGAGACTCTCAGAAGAGCTCTCTTGCAAGCATTTAGGGCTGTGGTTCTCAACTTTCCTAATGCTGTGATCCCTTAATACAGTTCCTCATGCTGTGGTGACCCCCAACCATAAAATTATTTCAATTACTACTTCATAACTGTAATTTTGCTACTGTTATGAATTGTAATATGTAAGATGAATTGCTAAATGGTCCTATTAATAAAAAAAAAACCCAGAGCCAGATATTGGGGTGAAAACTGAGACATCAGAGAAGCAGAAAGAAGCCAGCCACATTCTTACAGCTAGGAAATCCTCAATCAAGAGAGAGCTACTTCCTGTGTACTCATACCTATAAACCTTTCTGTGTTCTGCCATCTTACTTCCTTTTTCCACCCAGCTACATCACTTCCTCTCTCTGTCCTCCCAGCTCTATCACTTCCTGTCTATCTGTATAGACCTCCAGACCTCTATGGTTAGTGCTGGGATTAAAGGCGTGTGCTACCATGTCTGGTTCTGTTCCCAGTGTGGCCTTGAACTCACAGAGACCTGGATGGATCTCTGCCTCCCGAATGCTAGGATTAAAGGCCTGTGCTACCACTGCCTAACCCCTATGTTTAATATAATGACTGGCTCTGTCCTCTGATCTCCAGATAACTTTATAGGGGTGTACAAATAGAATATCACCACAGTAATATAAATATCTGATATGCAGGATATCTGTTATGTGATGCCGGTGACAGGGTTGTTTGAACCCCCACAAAAAGGTTGTGACCTACAGGCTGGGAAACACTGATTTAGGGTGATCACTAGAGAATTCTGCAGTAAGGACAAGAGAGCGAACCATTCTTGACTTCACTACCCACATTCAACAGTATTGCCCTCTTCCTTCATTGATAGGCAGTGATGGAGGGGAAGGAGGGAGGATGGCAAACACTGGATCCAAGTCTTTTTGAGGAGTAGGAATCTCTAGGATCAGGTTGCTGCTCTTTTGTGCTTTCTCACTCTCTGCTCTTCTGCCTCTCAAAGCCTTGTGTGCCCATATGGGTTCTGATTCCAGTTTCATGTAGAATAGCACCTCACTTTTTATAACTCAATTCTCCAGGAGCATCCGCTCTCTTGATACAGAATGAAGAACCTAGAAAATGACTGAGTGATGACGGAACTGATGGTGTGATATGAATCTTCCCCAGCATGAGGACAGTTCCATGCTATGACCCCGTAACCAGCAGTGCAGTTAAATGAGCCCCTGAGTCTAATTTGCAAGCCACCTATCGCACTGAAACCAGCAGATTAAAGCAGAAGACAATAAGGGTAACTCCTTTAGTGTAAGCAGAGTGGCTGAATAGAGACTGAAGTTTATACATGCAACAATAATTCATTGACCTCAACATTAATTTTTTTTGCAACACTAAGCATTCATGCTTACCAAGAGAGGTGAGATACTTTTGAGCTTCTGTTAAAGGAGTGAAGAATTTTTGATATATATACAGATATCATGTGATTGCTAAAAGTCATCAAATATCCTCATCTTTGAGGCATGACTTTTTGCCCTAGGGTATAGGAGACTAGACCAGATCCCAGAAATCCTTCCTGCCATCCTAGGATGTGGGTATATCTTTAATATAGGAAACTGGAGTTCTGAAGCTCACTATTAATTTGCTTTATGAGGAGCCATCCATGTATTTCACTTTTTCTTCTGGTATGGAAATACACGAAAGTTAAAACAGTGGTTAGAAACTGGTTTGAGATCCTTCACTAGCAAGAAGCAGGGCATATTGAAGTGAGAATACCATAGATGGGATTCTCCTTTTGTATACATATTTGTGCATTATGTGTGCATGTGTGCATGCATGTTCACATATGTGTGTATATGTGCATGAGGAGGCCAGAGGTTGACAATGGATGTCTTCCTTGGTCACTCTTCACCTTCTGTATTGAGATAAGAGCTCTCATTCGAATCCTCAGTTAGCTAGACAGTTTGCTCTGGGGGTGCTCTGCGTGCTCTAGAATTCCCTAGCAGGGATAGGGGTGGGCTTTGGGGCTTCCACGGAGATGTCTGCTGAGTGCTGAGATTATAGTGGGATGCAGTATTTATGTGGGTGCTTGGGACCCGTACTCAAGTCCTCACACTTGCATGGCCTGAACTTTACCCATGGAGACACCTCTCAAGCCCTCATATTTCTTTGGAATAAAGACCTTTTAGCTGTAAAATGGGAGTTTGCTTTCCGAGAGAGGAAAATAAAATGAGAAGGGAGAGTTTACACATTGCAGCCTCTGGATGTACTTAGTATGTACACAGAAAATATTATAAAAATGATTATCCGATTTTGTGGAGATTGAAGGTTATACAACATCAGATCCTGCTTTAAGGAAAAGGATACAAAACAAATATAAAATTAGGGATGAATGAAGATGTTTATCTAGACTAAGAAGTCTTTAGAAAGGAATGATTTCTTTAAAGCTGACAAATACCACAAGCTTCACAAAATCAGAAAAACAACATTTTTAAATTGACTTCTTGGCATTTCTTTATAATGCCTTTTTATATCTTTTTTTGGGGCTGAATATCCTTTGATTGCCTTATTCATGTGACATTTTATAATACCATTTTCTATAGAGAATATAAAGATAATTCAAACCTCTCCCCCAGCATGCTTGATCAAAATTTATTTTGTACTATTGATAATTAAAGACAAATTTCTTTTGGGTTCACAACTTGTTTTCAGGCAGTATCGGGCAAACATCTAGGATTATTGTCAAATTTGAGAAAAAAAAAAACCCTCAAGTTTCTTTCAACAGAACTTTGAAGAACATTAGTGTATTACTTTTTATGTTGCTGTGATCAATCATGTGACAATGGGCAACTTAAAGGAAGAAAGAGTTATGTTGGCTTGCCCTCTGAGAAGGATACAGCCCACCATGGAGGAGCAGGTCTGGCAATGGGGACATGAGGCAGCTAGTCATTCTGTGTATTCAGGAAGCAGAGAACAGACAGGAAGTGTTTGTAGTCAAGCTATAAAACCTCAAGCCCTCCCCTTGTGACCCGCTTCCTCCCGCATGGCTCCACTTCCTAGAGGTTTCACAGCTTTCAAAACTGAGCCCCCTGCTGAGGATCCGTGAGCCTATTGGGAACTGCATTTCATATTCAAACCACAATTACTTCTAGTGGCTTCTGCCTCTTTTCAGTGCATGCCTCATTTCTTCTACTAACATTCCGTGCTGGGCATTGGAGACAAATTGTTCATCAGATAGGGAATCCCGTGGTTCTGCACAAGCAGATATGCTCTTGGAAGCCACTATTACAATTGACTTAATTGTGTCAAAAGCTGCTGCAAATCAGAAAGATAAATCCAGTTATACCCAGGGTTTGAGTAGATCCTCAACTCAAGGTGAATGTCACTTAAAGATGGATTTTACTTGTGCTTAGAATACTTCTTGTAAGTTGTATAAAAAACAGACAAACAAACAAACCATGAGCGCAACAAACCTAGATGCCTATGCAAACCCATGGCCAGGACCTTTCTCAGGTTTTAGGGGAAAAAAAAACCCATGGAAGTTAGGGATCCTGAACTGAAGCTGTGTAAAATTCATGGGAAATCTATCTATGATGATGACAAAGGATCCCTAAGATGAGAATGTGGAAATGTTGGCCACATTTGCCTTAGTAACCTAAGGTTAGTCATTTCATTTTTTTGTGGAGCTAGATTTCTCACCTTCTTCAAAGAGAAGTTTGCACTTAGGGGTGTGTCAGGGTTCCTGGTACCCACAGCAGTGTGGGGTTCTGAGAATTGCTTCTGAGCCAGCTCAGGAGGGTCAGTGTGAATGGGGAAGAGCGAGAAGACATGATTACTGGATATAGGACTACCCTCCCATCTTTATTGGCCAGCAGAGATTCCCTTAGTAAACCCATCCCAGGGTTTCCCAACAGAACATGGCCACGTAACTACATCACTGCATAGAGCTACAGTTACCTGTTGTCCCAGTATCCCCCTCCCCCCCCCCCCCCCCCCCCCCCCGAGAAGTTGGGATTGACTTGTTCAGGCATTTCTCCTTTGAAAGCCATCAGTCCAGATGTAGAGTTGCCTTGAAGGCGTCAGAGCTCAGGCAAATTCTGGATTGGTGCTATGTTGCTCTTGCTTTCTGAGGATTTAGTAATCAAATGAACCTGCATGTTTAGGGGAGAGGATTCTATTGCCTTCTCCACTCATCTCTTGGTTTTGACTCCTCTTCTTGTGATGGATGGACTGACAAGGAGAAAGGTGCATAGTGCCAAGTCCCAATATGCGCTTGAACACTGCATGCTGTAGGCACACGCATACAGTTGTACCATCCTGTGTAACCAAGAGCAAACTCATGTTCTGGGGACAGGGTCCAGAGAAGACTTTCTTTTTAAAAATATTTGTATCTATTTTAGAACTTGAGTGTCAAGATAGTAATGTGGACTCTATCTATCTATCTATCTATCTATCTATCTATCTATCTATCTATCTATCT
>CABHPR010132752.1:11255-33397 GCA_902168415.1 Peromyscus melanophrys
TATCTATCTATCTATCTATCTATCTATCTATCTATCTATCTATCATCTATTTATTTATCTTTCCAAGCTTAGGGGTGTAGCTAGAGTTTTTCTGGTTCTGCCTGGCCCACAGTCAGGACAAATCTCTCTCACCCGCCAGTCCCTGCAGCTGCTCAGACCCAACCAACTAAACATGCAGAGACTTATATTGCTTACAAACTGTATGCCCGCAGCAGGCTTCTTGTTATCTAGTTCTCATATCTTATATTAACCCATTTCTATAAATCTATACCTTGCCACATGGCTCGTGGCTTACCGGTACCTTACATCTTGCTTGTCATGGCGGCAGCTGGCAGTGTCTCTCTGCCTCAGCCTTCCACTTCCCAGAATTCTCCTCTCTCCTTGTCCCACCTATACTTCCTGCCTGGCTACTGGCCAATCAGTGTTTTATTTATTAACCAATCAGAGCAACACATTTAACATACAGAACATCCCACAGCATAGGGGTTGACTGTGAAGATTCATGGCTGCCTTTGATCTGATAAGATGTAGGAGAGTTAGAGATACTCAGGGCAGAAGTGATATCTAAGTTACATTTTGAAGTTCTAGTAGAGTTTGCTGTGAGATCAGGTGTGGAGAGATACATGCAAAGGAGCAAAATCACATAGTACATTGTCTCCATGAAACTGCAGACAGAGAATGTTCACTGATAGAAAGGCTGACAGGGATGATGGGCATCCATAATGTTCAGGTCCTGTTCTTTATGCTGTATGCTTATTCATATATATATATATATATATACGAATATATATAGAGAGAGACATTTAAACACACACACACACACACACACACACACACACACACACACACACACACATATATATATATACACATAAACATTTAAACAAACATACACAAATACCAGGACACATTATAAATATCTTTTATACAACTAATAACACAAAATGAATATTCACATTAATAAAAATGTCTTGCAACAACATCATCTTCAATGATTGAGTATCATCCCATTGTGCTCTAGCAATTTATTTAATGTTAGGCATTGAGAGTGTTTTCAATTTCTTGGGATCAGCAACATGGATGAAGTGATGAAGATCCTTGCAAATAGATATTTGTCTCCATCTCTTGGAAATAATTGCAGTGGAACCATTGGGTCAGAGGGTCTGTACATTTTAAAGGCTTTTGATTAAGTATTTCTTAATTGCCCATCCAAAAAAGTTGCAGCAATTTATGCTGTTTTCAGTATTGTAGGAGAGTGCCTGGTTCTTCTCACCCTCACCAGGGCTGAATTTTATCATGCTTTTAAATCTTTGCCCATTTGAGAGGGGAAAAGATGGTAATTCATTTTAATTTGCATTTCTTTGATTACTAATGTGATTGAACATTTTTATAAGCCTGTTATCACTTGTGTTCTGTCTTTGTAAATTGCCTGTTTTATTTCTTTTGGGCAAGGGAATCTTTTGACTTAGGAAATTCTCTCTGAAGGCACCAGGATCAGATTTTTAAAAAAATGTCCTCAAAATTTAAAAACATGGAAAAATGAAAGCTATGGTCTGAAAGAAGGAGATCTGGTTCCTGTTAGCAAGGGCTGAATCTGCAGCACTGGGGTCAGGGGCAGATTTGGGGACTCTTGCCTCTATTCCTAAATCAGACCCCAGACAGCCTTTTGGGCATTTCAAATTCTGTTAATGGCTCTCAGGACCTTACTGCCACTATTTTGGAGGGCTTGCCAAAGGGTGCCTCATTGTCCAGAACATTTGCAGATAGATGATAGATAGGCCTGCATTCTGTGTCTTATTCTAGGTTTTAAGCTACTGAGAGGTAAAGGCAGTTTCTTCTTTTAATGCTCCCCATAATGGATGCTCACTAATGTGAGTGACAAAGAGGTAATGCCACTTCTCAGGTTGTGACATTCTGTTAGTCACATTTTTTTCTTTTGCTTTTCTTCAGACTTGCTGGATAGTTTTAGATAAATGACCTGACTCCTGACTTTCCTTTCTTCTCGTTCTCCAAGCCCCAAAGGGAAAATCAGATATTTGTTTATAAGGTATGCAATGCTAACTAGTTCTTTGAAGACATTCCAAGAATGTTTTCCAAACAAACAAATAACAGCAATAACAACAAAAGGAAAACCATTAAGAACATTCTACCCACAACTCATTAACTTACATTTGAAATAAAACATGAGTTACCATTGACATTTCAAGGGCTATGTTTCCTAATACCCCAGCCTTAACAAACTGTAATTATTTACATACTTGGCTGCAATGGAAATCCAATAACTATTTCTAGCCTTGTTCAACAATCCAATTAAGGAACCCTTTACATATAACATGTATGCCATGTTTTCATTTGAAATATTAAGATGATGTTGTGTTTTGAACCTACAACTGGTTATTGGGTTGTAATTCTGTATCTTTAGCCTTGAACTCTCTGGGGGAAGTGCCTGCATGTTCTGCTTGGCCAAAGTTCCAGAAGAAAGAGCCAGAAGGCCTCATTTCCCATGAAATTTGTGGGACGTGGTCTTAATTCATTCGATTTTCTTTCTGTGTACTTGCTGCAGGAGATGTTTTCTATGGAGCCTCACATTTGTGAAAAGCAGTAAGAACTCAGCTTACTGTGACCCAAATGTTGACCCATCCCCAAAATGATCAGGCATCTTACTTCATGTGGATATTTTGTTCAAAGAGCTTCATCTCTAAAACTAAGAGAGATGTGGGAGAATCCAGGGAAGATCTTCTTACTGATGCTTCATGCATCTAAAGCTTGCTGGAGCTCTAGACCAGGCTTTGCTGGCTTAGGGATTCTGTCTACTCCAATGTGGCCAGAAAAGCAACTGTGTGCTTGCTAAGCTTGGTGCTCTTGGCAGCTCACACCATGTGTAGTCCCTTCAGAATATTTCCAGTGTATGGTGACTGGTATTTAGTCACCTATGCATAACCATGCTGAAGGTCCTTTAGCAAGCCTGTTCAAGTGAATCCTCTTGGTATCTAGTTCTGCTGTGTACCAAATTCAGAGTGAACTAAGCTTTGGGTCTTTTCTGGAATGTCTGTGTTGGATTTGGGTCTTTTCTGGAATGTTTGTGTTGGATTTGGGTCTTTTCCGGAATGTCTTTATTGAGTTTCATGTTATACTTCAAGGTAAAAGGGTGGGGAAATTGTGACTGTTTCAGAGCAACTGTTCATTCCCTGAGCAATAGATAAGCACCTGCCTGGAATATCAGATGAGGAAGACTCCAGGCCATATCTTAACTGAAAGAAAAAAAAAAAAAGCTACTGCTAGTGCAAAATGACACAGTATGACACAATGAAAATCCTAAAAATATCCTTCTTGGGGAATGCGTATGCCATTCTCTAGGTGGTGTTGTGACAGCCATCATACTGTTAATCCCATGATCCAGGTGAGCACCGTGAAGTCACAGTGGTGGATTGAAACTTCAAAGAGATAATTTTAACAGTGGCATTTTTCTCCATCCTTGCCTAGGCCTGCCTGTTAAGCACAGGACCACTAGGTTGTGCTAGAGTATAAACACAGTACACATGCCTTCCTGCTAAATCTTCTCGTTATTGACTGTTATTTTCATTCTTTCCTATTTAAAATCAAAACAAACAACAAGAAGAAAAACACACTAATTTCTTCTGTTCTCTGTGGCTTCGAAGAATATACCAGAAACATGCCATGGTCACTGTTGGGTGTGGTTTCCTACTCTCCTGTCTTCTCTTCCCCTGATCTTCTTTCTTCTCCACCCTTCTCCCTTCCCAGGGCATCATTCTCTACCACATTCAGTCTACATATCACAGGGAAATAGTACCTGAAATCTACTTTGTACCTACCTTTTCCGTAAAACTCCAGAATGAAGAATCCACAATGACCAGACAGTCCATCTTTCTGTGGAAGTTCTGATTTACAGCTATTTTCCTATTAGTGAGTGACACTCCATTTCTCTCTCACAAGGTTCCAGCTTTGCCACTGTCTGTATAGGCCTCTGACAGTTTGTCACCTTCATTTGAATATTTTATAGGCACCACAACTATTATGTTGAAAACTAAGCATTTCCCAAGTTTTTATTGAAAATATTTTTTTCCATGAAATATATTCTGAGCAGTTTCCCCTCTCTCATCTCCTCCCAGATCTTCTCTATCTCCCCACTCATCCAATTTCATGCCTTCCTTTTCTTTCTTTTAAAAAACAGACAACTACAAAGTACATACCAAAATTTTAAAAAAAAGAAAAAAAGCACAAGAGCCCCCCACCCCATAAAACACAAAATTGGAAATAATATACAAGCAGAAGACCAGAAAGGTTAAAAAAAAATAATGTCCAAATAGAGACAAAAGAGCTTCCAAAATACAACTGAGTTCTTTTTGTGTTGGGCTGGCATGAGACCTGCCCTTCAGTACACCCATTGAGACTCCATTGGAGGAAACTAATTTGCCTTTGCAAGTGGTTGTCTATTGAAGATAGCTTATTGATTGGGGGTGGGGATTTGTGTCTACTTCCTCCTGTCAGCACTGGGACCCCAACTGGCTTGGATATGTGCAGACCATGTGCATGTTGCCACAGTCTCTCTGAGTTCATATGTACATCAGTCCTCTTGGTTTCCTTGGTGTCATATATCCCTTCTGGCTCTTAAATCTTTCCTAAGACCCCGCTTTTATACCCAGTACCCCTATTTCTTCCCAATTTGTAGAATCAGCATTTACTAGTTGCACATACCAGCTCTCTAAGAGAGTTTTTTTCTGATCATTTCATTTCTTAACCAATCAATCAATATGTCCTGTGAACCCTGCATTCAAATATCCCAGATGTACCCACTTTCATCTCTCCTGCTACAACTCTAGTTCAAGCCTGTCATCTCTTACTTAGATAGGCCTTGAAATGCAATGCATTCTCCACATGGACATCATGTCAACATTTAAATCAGATCATGTTTCTGATGAATAGGCATCTGCTGGTGTGACATGGCTGCCTCTCATTGGTCCAGGTCATCTCAGATCATGTCTCAGCTGCTGTTGCTAAGGCCCTTAGGCAGACACAAGTTAGCTCTCAAGAAGTATCTTACACACATGCTCTCATTACTGGTTTGGGCTGGCTGGCCCTCAGGCCTGTTAGGGTTGAGTCATCCCACACCACATGAACATTTGAACTAGTATCCTGAATAGAGAAGATACACCAATGTATGTGGGTATTGTCTAGTCTCCGGAGGGCCTTGATTCAACAAGAAAAGGCTGAGGAATAGTGAATCCATTCTTCATGACCAGGGCACTGAGCTCTGTTCTTTGGCCTACAGACTCTGGGGTTTGCATTTGAGTAGCAACTCCATATTCCAAGTTCTCAGGCCTTCAGATGCAACTGGGAGTCTGAGAATCCATTGCCCTTCTTCTTAGTTCTTTATACTTGGATGGAATTAGTCTACTGATGTTATTAGCTATCCAGCTCAAACAAGTCATAAGAAATAAATCTATTCATCCCTCTTTTTCTTCTTCCCTCTGCTTTTCCTTTGGCCTTTTCCTATCTTTCTGTCTCATTGGTTCCTTGCTTCTCATTCTCTGGAATATAGTTGCAACTAATCATTTTCCTTCAGTTGGCCTCAGGAATACACTCTTATAGGTTTCTGTGTTACTTGGACCATTTGCTTAATGATTTATCAATTGTCATCATCAAAGTCTTGCTAAAGATTTCCTCTTGTGGCTGAGTTGATTAGAATTTGTGGTGGCTATGGCTAATGGAGAATAAAATGTCAGTTTTTTCCCCCACATATGGAAATATGGAGGTAAGCCATCTCAGGGTCTTGTGCTCATGGTTCTAGCTCTTCCTCCATACTACTCTTGTGACATATGGTAACCTATTTTAAATGCATTCTACATTCCAATGTGGCTGTTAGGAATCCCTACTAAAGTTGACCTTTCACTAGGAAAAAAGAGAAATAATCTCTTGCTGCCATAGTAGCTGGTTTTGTCCCATCTTGCTTCTTCCCCATTAAGTTAGAGCTTATTTATAGGAAGAAGTCTGGGTATGGAAAGAATAAAATAGAATGAGATTGATTTGTCATCAAACTTACCTCGTTCTAATTTCCTTTTACTTCTATGAGAAACCTTTGTTTTCCTTAGCAATGTGCTGGATTCTTTATGCAGTCCTTATTGAATTCTCTTTAAAGCTCACGATGTGAGCATTTCTATCTTTTATAGAGGAGCTAACCAAAGCTCAGAATGTTTTAGTGCCTGACAAATAATGTAAAATGTGTACTGTCAACACTTCCCATGCCACACAAGAGGTCTTCCAAACTTATTTACCTAGTTTAAATGAAACTTTTATTTCTGACCATCACATGGGATACACCTTTTTCCTCTATCAAGGTTGTGACAGAAAAGACAGACTCAATGAGATTGGAGATGGCAGGAGATTGTCACAGGACTCTAAAGAGCCAAACACAAAATTCAAATCTCTCCTATATCCCAGGAGTAGAAGGATCGGAAGGATTTGATTTAGAAAGCTGATGTGTGAGTGAGTGAGCTTCTGGCACAAGAAGTCCAGTTTTCCAGAAACACTCTGTGGGTCATAATTTGGTATCGTCTTCTTGGATTGAAAAGCCTATGTTTATTCCAATGTTTATGCTTGCCTGACTCTCTGAATTTGTTGTCTCACTGACATTGTTATCACCCTCCCGTGGAGTGTCAATACAGTCCTTCTTCTCAAGACATCTCCTGAATGTACTCTCTCACGGGTGGATCTCACCTCTTCCTGAGTGAGCTTGGTTGCATTGTTGAGGTTGTCTCTTGGGGTCTGTTGAAGTTTTGTCCTTGGAGGTGCTGGACCTGCTCATCTTCCTCTTTCTTCTCTGTAGGCCCGAGGCTGGCAGAGGACACAAGTAGAAAAGTATAAAGAGTCCAAACCAGCAGGTTGGATTTCAAAACAGAAAAATAATATTCGAGGCATAACTCCCCTGTTTATGCTCACAAAAGGCAGTCTCTGTAAGAACACTGCAGTTCCCGCACACTGTTGGCCCTCTGTGAATCAGCACCAATGACAACATTATAATTATGCTTCAAAAACAAAGGCAGCCAGAAGTTGCATCTTAAGTATTCCTTATTTGGTTGTTCTAGGAGCATGTGTGTATGCTCAGCAGAAACAGCTTAAAAATACACTCCTTAAAAACTAGAACTTTCAGTCTAGCTTTCTGTCATATCCATCATGGGTAAGACTGTTTTTCTGGAGGCTCAAGCGTTAAGGGGGGTGGACATGGGGCAGAAAACACCAATTCTCCACTTGGTTTCTGTTCCCAATACAGCTAGGCAAATTTAGGGAGATTCACCAAAAGCTTTTGGGATGGGGTATCAGTTAGGTAATTTGGGGTCTCTAGGATTTAATTTTACATTAGTTACTGTGAACATCTCAATTTCTCACATATTCAGTATTGATCAACTATGTTATAACAGAATCTCTTAGTATAGGCATGATAACGACTACCATTATTCAAGGAGGGTGCCAGGAACTTTGTGGTCATGATAGCTAGTTTCTACAGAGAGATTTGAGATTGTGGGATGAGGTTGTATGATACTCTGTGTCTGAGGAGGTACATAAAAGGGCTGAGTGGTGCCAGTGAGATCCATACCTACATGTTCTGGAGTCCTTGAACTTTTCCCCCCATTTGTCATGTTATCTTTAGCTTGATTGCAAATCAAGGAATGCCAGTTCTATAATCCAGCAAGACTAATTTAAACCACACAGTTGGAATAGAAAAAAAAGTAATTTAACACAACTCTAGTCTGCATGGGAAAAAGAATTAATTGTAGAGATATGAATGTTTCTGACCATCACAGTCTGAAGTGGCCCTGTATCTCCTACTTCAAGCCAGCGCTTAAATCTAGGTAGGACTCAAGTAATATTTTTTCAAAGTTTTATTTTAAAATTAGCATAAAAGGACCAAATTTCCTTATGACACTTGTATACATACTTATTTTTGGTTGCTTCCTTCCTCCTACCCCCCCTTCCCCATCTTGTAGCATGAGTTTTAGAGAGTCTTAACGAGTTCTTATTAATAAGATCAAACCCGAGGCCAGTTATTGGGGTAAATGCTGGAAGGTCAGAGAGACAGAATAAGCCACAGCTATCTCACCTCGCTGAATCCTCAGCTGGTCTTGTTTCCTCAGACTGGATGCCCCGAGCCCTCATCCAGAATGGGTCTCAGCTGAACTGCTGCTAGAAGCCTGAATGCTTCTCCAGGCCAAAGGCTTCTCCAGGGCAAATGCCTCTAGTTTCTGGTCCTCACGCCTTATATACCTTTCTGCTTTCTACCACCACTCCCTGGGATTAAAGGTGTGGCTTTCTAGGATTAAAGGCGTGGGTCACCATGCTTGGGTGTATCCTTGAACACATGAATTTCTGCCTCTGGAATGCTAGGATTAAAGGCGTGTGCTACCACTGCCTAACCTCAATGTTTAATATTGTGGCTATCCTGTTCTCTGACCCCAGATAAGTTTATTAGCATACACAATATTTTGGGGAACACAATACCACCACACCATCTCCTTGCTCTCCATCCATGTTTAAACCCTCCCACCCTTGGTACCCCCACTTCCACTTTCATGTCTCGTATGCTGCTCTGTAAACCCCTTCACTAAAGCCTGCCCCTCGTCTTGGGCCTCTTTCCAGGTTTTGGCCTCTACCCAAGGACACAGCTTCTATCCTTGCTGTGGGATGGTCTGTATGTCAAACATGTTGCTTATTGGTCAATAAATAAAACACTGATTGGCCAGTGGTCAGGCAGGAAGAAGTATAGGCGGGACAAGGAGGAGAGAATTCTGGGAAGTGGAAGGCTGAGGAGACACTGCCAGCCGCCACCATGACAAACAGCATGTGAAGATGCCGGTAAGCCACGAGCCATGTGGCAAGGTATAGATTTATAGAAATGGATTAATTTAAGATATAAGAACAGTTAGCAAGAAGCCTGCCATGGCCATACAGTTTGTAAGCAATATAAGTCTCTGTGTTTACTTGGTTGGGTCTGAGCGGCTGTGGGACTGGCGGGTGAGAGAGATTTGTCCTGACTGTGGGCCCGGTAGGAAAACTCTAGCTACATATCCTTGCTTTTTCTTTACAGCAGTTCACTTCCTTCTTGTCATAGTCGAGCTCCTTCTGGCTTTTTTCTATCAACCCTCACTATATCATTCATCAAGCCAATAAGTTTGTGAGTTTACCAGTTATATTGAATTCACTCAGAGAGAAATACCAACCTTCACAGTCCAGAGAAGCAGAGTCCCAGCTCAAATGAGCTGCTCAGCCCTCCATTCATCGATTGGGGATAGTGGGTGTAGTTGCAACTGTAAATGTGGTTGTATACACAGTGGCCAAGATACAGAAAGGGAAGTGCATATTTAAGAAAAGCTGTGTGTGTGTGTGTGTGTGTGTGTGTGTGTGTGTGTGTGTGTGTATGCTTGTGTTTGTGTTTGTCAGGACATGGCCACTGTGCTTCTGTGTATACTGTAGGTGTTGTGGATGGAGGGGATCCTGGAGGGTGTACAGTTGGCAACACATCACTGTTGTCTCTGAATGGCCCCTCATAGAGACAGAAGTACAAAGGTTTTGGCGATGGATAAATGAATCCAGAGAAGAGAAGAGTTTGTCTATAATCTCTTCTTAGCATTCAATTTCAAACATTCACGAATTATTAATAAGTCTGCTTGATTTTCCTTCACTTTTTCTGTTCACATTCATTCAGTCATTCATCTTTCTGTTCATTCAAAACCAATTATCTTTCAACTGACACACTGAGTACAGGACAGCAGGTCATAAGCACAGGGGCTTCCCATTGCTTACAGGGTAAAATATAAGCTTCCCATCCACTCCTCTCCTCTCAGGCTGTCTTTTGCCTTCCCTTGCATGTACTTGAGGCTACTGGACAACTCACAAAGGCCTCTCACTTTCCTTACTTGATGAACGAACATCTCTTGGTTGTAAGGCAAATGTCCAGCATTCTCTCCCAAACATATTCTCTGTAATACCCGCCTTGACTCCAGACTAAAACCAAGTGAATCCTCCCCAATGTACACAGAGTACTCAGTGAGCCCATCTTCAAGATGGCTTTTAAGCTTCTGGGTACCTGTGTGACAGTGAGAAAAAGGTGTCCTTTTCTGGAAACACTTTGTTAAATGCTGAGAATTCGTGTAAATATGTAAATCCTTGCTGATGATGGACATGTCCTCTTGGGTCTGGTACCACTGAATAGAGAAAAAGCTGACTAACTGGTTTCAGTGTTCAGGAACTGCCTCAACTCTTGCTCGGTCTACTTATATGCCTTATTGTGCTTTGAGCTCAAATTCTGTCCCACCTATGGTATATTACTAGTGCCTAGAAGAATTCTCAGTACATTGTTTTTGGTTGTCAATAAATGTGTGTTGAATTGATGCAAAAATGTTTAAATATATTGCAAGAATATTCATTGCTATAGATTTCTCTTTAGTAAGTATATCACTAGATGAAGAACTATTAGAAACTTTTGGCTTCTTGTATCCCCTACTATGCACTCCCCTCTCCCCCTTTGTTCTCATTGGCTTTTCTCGTTTTCTTTTAAAGATCTAGTCATTTATTTTTATGTGTGCTTTTGTGAGGCTCATGGTCATCTTAGAAAATCCTACATTTGAATAAGCAAAAATCATTTGTAATTCTATTACTCAGAACTTTTAACATCTGTTTCCCTGGGTATTTTTTTTTCCATGAAAAAACACATAGATGTGGACTAGTTTTTAATATAACTTTTATTGATTCTTTGGGAATTTCACATCATGTACCCCAATCCCACTTATTTCCCAGTCCCTCTGTATCTGCCCTTCACCCATGTAGTGTCCCCCCAACAAAGGAAAACTAAAAAAGGAATAATAAAAATAAAATAAAAATAAAAATACAAACAAGAATATTAATTAAAACAACAACAACAACAATAACACAAAATAACCCCCAACACAAAACCAAAAACAAATAAACAAACGAAAAAAACCTGACTTTGCTCCTCCATCTTTCCTGCCTCTCTGTTGCCTCTTCGTTGATCTTAGTGGCACTGAGAGCTGCTATGTATCATGCAGTACTTGCAGTACATGAAGTATACCCTTTTGTCCAAACTGCTTTACTTGCAAATGTTCATTGTGTAAATATGTTGTTGGTCAGATTCAAGGCCTCTGGCTTCTGGTACACCATCAATACTGGAACCTCATCAAGACTCCTCTTGGGTATCCCACCCTTGCCCAGAGCCATGGAGGCCCTGTGGCTATGGTTCCACAGGACCAGTCTCTTCATGTGCTCCAGCAAGTCATAGATGGGGTAGATGTTGGGGAGTATCAACTCAAAGCCCTGGATGTGTGCCTGGGTGGTAGCTAAGTAGGTCAGTCCAAGCCCCTGGGACCACCCCCCTCAGGTGAGGGGTGGAGCCAACTCTTCCATACCTGTGGTAAGGGGTGGAGCCAGTTTTCTCAAGTGTGGGGATAGCTCTCCTATGAGGGGTGGGCCCATCTCTCTCTTGCTGGGTCATTGGGGTCTGCTATCCCAGCACCTGCTAGGGGTGTGATCAGCTCTCTGGTGAGGGGAGGCCAGCTTTCTCTGGGCCAGTGAAGTGGGAGGCAGGCCAGCTCAGCAAGGCCCTTGTACTTCAACACATGATTCAACACATGGTTCAACACATAGTTTGCATGGCTCCCTATGGTAACACAGGCAAGAGACATCAACATAGACCCCATCTGCATCAGGACCATGGACCCAGACACAGCCATAAGCAGTAGCTTGGACCCAGATGTCACCATGGCCCCAGGTGGCAGTGCAGGCCAGTCAGATCAGCATAGCCCTAGGAGCAGCATGGCCATCAGGCACCAACATGGCCTCAGGTACTGGCCCAGATCTCAAGCATCCAAAAGGCCTTTCATGGTAACAGGAACCATGGATATTAACACAGACCCTGGCTATGGGAGGGCCACAGACCCAGACATGGCCCTTGGCTGCAGCTTGGGCTCAGAGGTCTTCATTGCTCTGGGTGGCAGTGTAGGTCACTCAGATTGGAATGGCTCCTGCCTTGGCATGGCCCTTAGGCACCACTGTGGCATCCTCACCACCAGACCCTGGGCATTCTCATTGGCCTTCTGTGGTAACAGGAGCCATAGACATCAACACAGACCATGACTGCAGCAAGGCCATGGACAGAGACATGGCCCCAGATGGCAAGCAGGCCACCCACATCAGCCTGTTCCGCACCACCTTCACCTCTTCAGATCTGCTTCTCTCCACAGGACATAAACCATTCTATCTCTCTCACATACCCCACCATAGATTTGCTAGCCATAATGGCCCATGGTTTCTTCTATGTACCCAGGGAAAGCGCCCCAGGTGGGCATGTGGGATGTGGATTATTTTTAAAGCAAATTTATCATTATTCTCTCACAGAGAGTAGGCAGATGTATAAATCTATAAACCACAAAGAAATAGCCAGGTCTCAGGAGGACCTTCTTTAAAATTAGAGTCTAAAACAGAGTGCAAGCTACTTTAGAAGATGCCCAATTTTCTACCCTGAATGCATTTTAAAAAAAAGAAGAAGCCAGGTATGGTGGATGGTGCATGCTTGTAATCCCAACCCTTGAGAGATTGAGGCAGGAGGATCATGGGTTCCAGGCCAGCTTAGATTATATCCTGAATAGACAAAGAAACCAATGAACCCCCATAAATTACCCAAGCAAACAACTCCCCTATACTGGCTGATTTTATGTCAACTTGACACAAGCTAGAATCATTAGAGAGGAAGAATCTCTAATTAAGAAAATGCCACCATAAGATCCAACTGTAAGGCATTTTCTTAATTACTGGCCAATGGGGGAGGACCCAGCCCATGGTGGGTGGTGCCATCCCTTTCCTGGTGGTCCTGGGTTCTATAAGAAAGTAGGCTGAGCAAGTCATGGGAAGCAAACCAGTATGCAGCACCCCTCCATGGCCTCTTCATCAGCTCCCACCTCCAGGTTCCTGTCCTGACTTCCTTTGGTGATGAACAACCATGTGGAAATGTAAGCTGAATAAACCCTGTCCTCCCTAACTTGCTTTTTGGTCCTGGTGTTTCACTGCAGCAATTGAAACCCTAACTAAGACATCCCCCAAATTAAAAAAAAAGTTAAAAACCCTTTATTTGTATAGGGTTATCTGTGCAGACTAGGCAACTAATGTCTGAGATTCTTATCTCTTTGGTGAGTTTAGAAGGATTCTGAGAACAGATGTTTCTAGAAGTGTCAGCTGTGTTGAGAGCCAGGGACACACCCCGCTCTGCAGCCCTGTCTCAACCAGCATCAAGCTCAAAGGCAGCTCTCTGAGATTAGTGTTCAAAAGTCTCTTAGCTTACTTACATTTTTCAGGTTGACAGATGAGTGTTCCCACCACAATGTGCTACAGTCCAACAATGCCTAATGTAGTCATTGTGCAATTAGCATTAAATTAGTTATAGGATAAAGTGAAACAAATTTGCCTTTTGAAAATGGGGACTTTCATACAAGGCCAAACTTGAGTGAAAGAAAGCCAGAGAACATTTCAACTCAAAAAGCAATTTGCTTTGCAAAAGGAAGTCAGAAAATTACAGCCCATCATACCTAATTAGCACACACATTTGCGTTTAAATGTATGCTCTTCCTTCAAGGAACCTTCTCCAAGTTTCTTCCCCCTTCACCTCTCAGCAGCCAGCATTCACTGTTGATGCTGATGGTGAAGCAGTTATCAGAGCAACATGATATTGTCCATTTCCTGTCAGGGTTACAGGAGGTACTGACAGATTGAGTGTTGCAGAGCATCATGTTCAAGCAGAGTTAATGGCCATGCGATTATGAAGAACTGTTTTGGAAATTCCCATGAAAACTCAGTGCACTGAGTATATATTTCTCCCTCATACTTCAAGAGTTTATTAAAGACTTTATCTAGATGTCTGTGTAATGGGATTGAATTCTATACTCTCTCTCCAATAGTGGCCTAGTTTTAGTGATTCAATGTAAGAAAAATTGTCATAGAAAGGGAAAAACAGTAATCTCATAGTGTGAAAACATGACTAACAATCACTTTACCCAATGATTTACTGAGTGATGGCATCATCAATGATGTCATGTGGTTCTCACATGCCCTTGCTGTGGGATGGGTGGAACTTTCACCACGGAAGAGCAGTATCCCGGTGTGGTAATAGGAAAAAAGTCAGAAAAACCCAGATCAAGGACCATTTTATAGGGTCTCCTTAGCATCTCTCAATATTGCCAAGGTCATGAAAAGAAAGGAATGGCGGAGAAGCAGTTTCAGATCAGAGAATCCTGGGGAAACTTAGCCCTTAAATGAGATGCGATCTCCTGGATGGAGAAGAAGAGCAAGAACTAGGGTAGAAAAACTTACAAATTCAGGGAAGTCTGGAGTTCACTTAACAATAAAGTATGAATATTAGTTTCTCTTTCCTCTCTCTCTTTCTTTCTCCCTCTTACACCTCTGGTGCTGAGAATGGAACACAGGACCTTACATGCACACTAGGCCAATTATCTATTACAAGCTACCAATTCTGCTTTCTTTCTTTCTTTCTTTCTTTCTTTCTTTCTTTCTTTCTTTCTTTCTCTCTCTCTCTCTCTCTCTCTCTCTCTCTCTCTCTCTCTTTTCTTTTAGTTTTGACAAATGTAACACGCCATTGTATAATGCTTAACAAGGAGGAAACAGGGGCCTTCTGTACTGTCTTTGAAGCTTTTCTGTCAAGCTAAGTTATTAAAAATTTATAAAATTCAGGCTTTTTGTTCTCTGCACACAAGTAGCTCTCCACCTATGTCTTTCTAGTTCTACCTCTTTCTCTTGCTCTCTTATCTTTAGTTCAGGTTGGCTTTGAACTCGCTATATAGCTAAGGATGACCTTGAACTGCTGACTTCTTGTCTTTACCTCCTGAGTGTTGTGATTATAGGCATGCAGCACAACAATGGTATAAATGCTGCTGGGACTCAAACCCAGGGCTTTGTGCATCCCAGGCAAGCACTCTACAAACTGAAGCACATCCCTAGCTTACTCCCATTTTCTTCACATGCCTGGCCATGCCTCTCATATTGACCTTCATTGTGGTTCTAAATAAATTAGTGTGTTCTTCACTGAGTGTCTATGCTTCTAATACTACGGCTTAGACACAAAGCTTTAGAATGTTGCTTCCTGTGAGGAAATCATTTTAGTGAAAGTTCATCATCAAATTCTTGACAATTGACCATGGAGACTGAAAATTAGAAGAGGGTCAAAATGTTTAACCTAATTATAGACAAAGTAACTCATAAGCATCTATAATGGCAAGCCACCATTATAATTACAGATGGGCACAAAACTGATGGGTGCTAACACAGTAGACTTGATTTTGGGGAGGAATGAATGAAAGGGTCTTTAGAAGTAGTTTTACTAAACATCTCTCAAAGTGAGGCAGTGTCTTTATAGTACCCCTGATGGACTGAAAGCTGTTTGCTCTTGCTTAGTCAGCTGACTCCCTCTGTCTGCTGAGAGAGAGGAACTGTAGTTTTCAATCCTGGCCAGTCTGTGCTTGTTTTTACATGGTTGACTCCCCTAAAGAGTTAAGAGAAGAAATTTGCAGCTTTGGCTTTCCAGGCCTGGATTTCCGTACTCGGTATAGTACAGTGGTTCTCAATCTTCCTAATGCTGTGACCCTTTAATACAGTTCCTCATGTTGTGGTGACCCCCAATCATAAAATCATTTTCGTTGCTACTTCATACATTTTTGTTGTTTACTGGTGAGCCCTAATGGTATGAGTCAGATATGCAGGATATCTGATATACAAACCCTGTGAAAGGGTTGTTTGATCCCTCCCAAGGGGTTGTAACCTGCAGGTTGAGAACCACTAGTATAACATTTTTCTAGCTCCACCCACTTACCTGCACATTTCATGGTTTAATTTTTCTTTACAGATGAATAGAATTCCATTGTTTATATGTACCATATTTTCACTATCTATTCATCAGTTGAAGGATGTTTATGTTGTTTCTATTTCTTAGCTATTATGTATAGAGTGGGAATGAACATGGCTGAGCAAGCATCTGTGGATAGGATGTCGAGTCCTCTGGGCATAGGTGTAGGAGTGGAGTAGTTGGGTCACATGGTAATTCTACTTTAGCATGTTGAGAATTCTCCACACTCACGTCTACAATGGCTGTGCCAATTTTCAATCCCACCATCAGCAAATGAGGGTTCCCCTGTCCTTACATACTGTCTGACGTTTGTTGTCAGTTGTTTTCTTGATCTTAGCCGCTCTGACTGGAGCCCCGAGTCTTTAGATGTGAGTACATAACCTGGTAACCCCAGAAACCAGGAAAGCAAAAATGGGAGGAGGAGCTCTAGAGAGGGGGATAGTGAGGAACAGGTGCTATAAAGGGGGGATGGGAAAAGCAGAGTGGGGGACTTTAAGTGGAGAGTGGGGAGGATAGCAGAGAGGGGAAGGGAGGGAGCAGGGACACAAAGCACATTTGAAAAAGCCACAGGGAAATATTATGTTCACTTGAAATACATATATAATATATAAGTGTATATACATATGCTTATGTTTTAAATGGAGTTATGCCACATGGGGTGATAATGCCTCCCCCAAGAACCATAGACTAGCTAACAATATCTCCTGTGCTAGATGTGGAAAACTTCCCTTTGAGTTGCTAATCAGAGGGGGGCCAAGAGACTCCCCACACAATATAGGCTATTGCCATGGCCCTTGGTTACCTCCCAGAACTTCAAGATGAGACCCTATTTCTGAAGACACCACATACTTTGGACACAGGACTTAGAGGATTCGAGCTGGAATTGACCTTGAAGCTTCCTACATGAGACCTAGCTCTCATAGTGTTAGAAGGTGCTATGCAAGCTCCCAAGGGAGAAAAGCAATTAATAGTCCTACTCAGCTATAAATTTCGCAAACCGCAAGAGCATGGTATAGTCGTGGCTCACCAAAGGAATAGCTGCCCCTCTTTGGAAGGAATGCCCTACTTCCTCACTGTCTACTGTACTAACTGTGATGGGGCTCTTCACAGAGTTTCCACTCTCACTCAACATGCCTTAGCCCCTCTCATACACTGAATTCAGTGTAGACATGAGTGGGATAACTTGGGTCTTTGGGGGGCTTGTTTTGTATCTGTGTTGAGAATTCTCACACCGATCATGTCCTTGAAGTCACACCTTCCACTCTGGCTCATTGTATTAAGGAATATCAAATAGTTTTTAAGTAAACAATTGATTGGACGGGTGGATAGAAAGGCAGATAAATGGGCATTCTGCCATAAAGTCACAGCTCAATGATGAATTTAGTGGCTGTCTCATTCCATCCTTCTGGTTAGGCAAAGAGATGCTGTTGGATTCCTGATGGCTCCCATCCCAGCTGTGTTTTCAGACTCCATGAAAGGATAGACAAAAGCAATTTCTGTTCATGACACTCACTCAATAATTCAACCCAAAAGAGAGCTGCAGGAAGGAGAAATAAGCATGTTTGTCCTCCATAAGTGAGACTATTGAACTAGGAGCCTACTGAGTGTCTCCTTAGTTCTTGGAGTTCAGCTCTACCAACTAGATGAAAGAGTTGCCTGATGTCTTCTATCCATTTTATGATCCTACATACCTGCACACACTATCATAGATTATTGGAATTGTGACTTCATTGACTGATTGCCATATATAGAGTACTTTTTCTCACTGTCTTGTGACAATCTTTGATCTGGAAGCCTTGATTCATAGTGGAAGTATAGTACTGCCTCCACTTTTTGGTGTTCTTTTTTCTATCATAATTCTTATTTATTATAGCCATGAATTCTTATTAGTTTTATAGCCCTTTCTGTGAACACTGATTTTTGCAAAATCCTCTTGTTTTCTTGGGTGTGCTTTATAAAGAAGGCAAAAATATCACACCTCTTGGGAAACCATGAGTGGGATATGTATTCAGCATTATCATATAAAAAGTATTTGTTCTCACTTGAGCCCTCATGAAATACTGCCTGGATGCTTGAGGCCTTGTATGAGATTATCCACAATCGAGAGTCCAAGCAGTGTTCTGGTGGAGTTCTAATGTGGCATCTGTGGGTTCTTATAGTTCTAGGATGGGATGTTTACATGTTCAAAGAGATATCTAGCATATTTATAAATCGATAGCAAGATCTATGTGAACTTTCCTGTGAAGGATGAGGCTTCTCTGGAAGAATTGTTTACAAAGCACACCCAGACATTCACATAGTCATGATTAACTCTGGACATCTTATTCACTAAAGGAGTCCACAGGACACACAATAGATAAAAAGATGAAAAATATGGTAACTAATTAGTCTTGGTATAATATGGAAATGAAGTGTTTAGGCATTTGAAAAGGAAGATTAATATGTTGTTTATTTCCTAAACTGCTTTCTGTTTAGCTGATTTATTGTAGTTACACTTACCATAACAGATCTTGCAATAAACTTTTGTTTTCATAGACCACATAGCCATCCTGGATATATTAGTTAAGAAAGGATTTGCTTTGAAAATGAACATTGTTTGGATGGAAATCACGGTTGAGGTTCTTCAAAGGCACTTGGAATGAGCTAGTTTCTTCTAGAGCCTCATCATATGGTTTAAAATATTTCCAAGATGAGCCTCATGAAATGAGGAGGTTATGCTGCCCAGGCAGGCTGTGTAATCTCTTTCTCTTGGAAACTCAAGAAGGTAAGTATTGACAAGTATTTTTCTTCCCGAGATACTCCCCAGCAATCTGGTTATCAGAGAAGAAATAGCTCCAGGAATTCTTAATGTCTGGCTTTTCGATATTTGACCTTGACTGCTGTGACTGTGCTTATAAAGGCACTTATTTATTCAGAATTATGTGTTTTTTGTTTCCAACTTTGGCTATTGTCGGTGTCATTGGTAACTCCTTATTATTACTGTTGGGAGTGTATCATATATAATTTTTTCCTTGTCACCGATGTTGAGGATTTTCCTTTCCTGAAAGCTGTGATCAATACCAGAGTTAATCTTTGATGAATGAGCTGCTTCTTCATATAGGAAATAACTTGGGAAATTACCTTACATGGTAGGATGGGAAGCCCAGTGTCTGCTGATCTTGCTTATGTTGATCTATAGTTTTGTGGTATAGACATGGAAGGTGAGCCACAGTGAAAAGAGATCAATGGAATCCTCTAGAGGGAGTCTAGTCAAGAGTGAGTGGGAAACCATAAGTGGAAACTTGATTATGGCAGAGCCAAGCTCATAGTCTACAAAAACTATTTGTACCTCTTTCAACAGAGCACCTGGAATGCCTATTCTGCCTTCCTTGACAGATACATATGCACATATAACAATATTAGTCAAAGAAATGAGACTAGAAAGATTGGCCACTTCTAGGCCCAATGCACAAAGCCTCCTGAAAAGATCCTTGCATTTTCCTTCTGTTTATTTGATGCAAATGAATATATTGACCTCTTGTAGCACATAGGTAAAGAAGAGCTATAGGAAGATGGAAACAGGGTTCCTGCATCACCCCATGTGGAAGGTAAACCAGTTAGTCATCAATTAGTCAAAAAATGATCTCTTTTTGGACTTTGTGTGAATGGAAAAAAAACCCTTCTTTTTTGCAATTGGGCCATTTATACCTTCAAAGTTATTTATTGCAGTGGTCAGATGATTTTAAATAGCTCATATAACAAATAGACTTGCTCCTCTGCTTACTAAGTAATTTCTTGCAATGTAAAAAGGGTGGAATCTGTAGCTGTTAGTAGCACCATTGTTCTGGTTCTGTAGGTTACTAACTAAGAGGCTTGGGAGATGATATCGTTTGAACAGTCAGTTTCTAAACACTTGCTGCCCCTCCCTATGTGATGTATCTCATCCCTCCATCCCAACTCAGTCTCAGTGTTCTGCGTTATCAATGGAGACACAAAGGACTGATGTAAGTTATGCTGATTCACATAAGAGTCTTCATCTTCTTTTTCCCTTGCTGAAAGATCTCATTTGCTAGATCCAAAGAAACAATTTATGTTTAATTCAAGGAAACTTAAAAAAATTTATATCACTTGACAGCAGTACCAGATTTTTGTTACTGATTGAGAATTTCATACATTTGCTGTATCATGTGTTTTGATCAAATCCACCCATTCCTTTCCTTCCAATTCTTTCGCATATTCCCCTCCTAACTTCATGTTTTATGTTTTTAAATCCATGGAGCCCACCTAGTGCTGCCAGTATGTACATGGGGGTAGGGTTGCCTACTGAGCATGGGTAACTTCTCAGGGGTGAGGTTCCCCTTTTCTCCACACCCACACTAGCCTTTGTTGTCTTGTTTTCTTTTCTAAAGTCTTAGTCATTTTTACTGGGGTCAGGTGAAATCTCAAGTTAGTTTTAATTTGCATTTCCTTGATGGCTAAGGATATTTCTTATTTGTATTTCTTTTTTTTGCCCGTTTTCTTCTTTTTTTAAAAAAATAAGATTTATTTTGTTTTTATGGGTGTTCTGCTTGTGTGTATGTCTGTGCACCAGAAGAAGGCCAGAGGAAGAGATCGTGTCCCTTGAAACTGCTGTAAGTCATCACGTGGGTGCTGGGAATTGAACCTGAGTTCCCTGGAAGAACAGCCAATGCTCTTAACCACTGAGACATCTCTCCAGATCCTGTGTCAGTTTTTTTTTTAAAACTCTATCCTTGGTTCTATGCCCCAATTTTAAATTAGGTTGATTGTTTTCTTGATGTTTAGTTTTGAGTGGCTTCTCATATTCTATATATTAGCCCTCAGATGTATAGCAATTCAGCATTTTTTTTCCATTCTGTAGGCTGCCTCTTCACTTGAATGATGTTGTCTTTTGCTGTACAGAAGTTTTTTAGTGGTACCATCTGTCACTCTTTGTCTTCATGCCTGGCTAACAGGACCCTTCTCAGAAAGTCTTTTCCTATGTCTGTATGCTCAAGCATCTTCCTTACTCCCCCACCACATCATATTCAAGGTATTAAGTCTTATGTTGTATCCTTGATCCATTTAGAGTTGAGTTTTGTGAAGACTGAGAAATGAAGATCAAGTTTCATTCTTCTGTACGTAATTATCCAGTTTGATCAGCAGCCTTCATTGAAGGTGCTGTCATTTTTTCAGTATGTATTGTCCTCTTCACACAAAAAAAATCAGTTGGTTATAAGAGTGTTGTTTTATATGGGAGTCCCCAGTTCTATTTCATTGATCAGTGTGTCTGCTTTTATGCCAGTACCATGCTGTTTTTATTACTGCAGCTCTGTAGTATAACTTGAAATCTGGAATGATGGTACTCCCAGCAGTGTTTTTATTGTCCAGGATTGTTTTTGGTTATCCTGGGTCTTTTGTGTAGACATGGAGACATTTATTCCTTTGATTTGTATCATCTTCATTAGCTACATTGAGAGGGGCATCATAATACACAGTTTTCATCAAAGCATTATCATAGTCTTTTTCAACTGCAGCCAAGTTGAAGTTTGCAGTACTAGATGTGCTTTAATGTCACAGATGAGGCTGGGAGTGGTAGGTGGTTTTGCCCTTGAGTAGGAAGGGCATTGCTACATACCTTACCTCCCAGTCCTGCACGTCAACATATTCTCATTTACTTCAAGTATAGACATTAGGTTGAGAAACCCTGCACTAGTGTAAGTTAATTCATTGGAATATATTTTAAAGGATAATCAGCAGAGCAGATATTTTTGAGGAAATGTGTGCAGGTTGGAGAGAAAGACATAAATAAAAAATTATAATGGTTGAAGGTGACTGATAGGATATTTTCATGGACCAGAGTCCAACAAATGCAACTGAAAAAGAAAAATTATCCCTTCCTGGAAATATGCCAGTTGTCTAGTTGTTCTTTTGGAATGGCACAATACTGTCTTGAATTAATAAAGGGCCGCAGAGATTGTGGCAGGGAGAGGACCATTATACTGAAGTTGGAATGGTCCCTTTCACCCGAGGCTTCTGTCTGTTCTAGAAGCGGGGGTGGGGGGTGTTATTAACAATGCTTCATGCTCTGCCTGAGCAGGTACCTGTCCTATGCGGTCCCTGGCACGCTTCCAGCAGATAGACACATGACCACTTTCTCTCCAACTTCACATTTTCAGAGTTTGACACTGAAAAGTGACTGCTGGCCCTCAATACCCAAACAGTGGAAAGC
>CABHPR010132753.1:0-21977 GCA_902168415.1 Peromyscus melanophrys
TCTGTCTCCTGTAAGCACTTTTTAAATTAAATGCCTAAAATGGCTGCTATCAAGGAGATAATATTTAATCCCCACAGTAAGGTTTGAAATGCGCTATTTTCTATTCCCTAAATCACTGTTCTACTTTGTTTCCATAATGACATTCCTTTTCTCTGGATTTCAGTGATTCCTGCACGGACACAGTAACTTTGTTGAAAGATGATCATATCTCTAGTCTAGCTCCACCCCAATTTTAAGGATGGGACTTTGCTTATTGGTAGGTTATATTACTTGTCTTCCACGATCACTGAAGAATCATCCAGACACTGTATGAAGAACACCTATCCCTTCCATCAACAAAGTCTGAAATTGGTCTTCAATGATGAAGTGTTCTTTCCTTGAGTCTGGTATGTGGTGGCTTTGGTGATAGGAAGAGATACCACATGAAAGACGCATTGCAGGGAAAAAGAGCTGGTGTCTTGAATGGGAGATCTATCGCCCACCAACCCCCCCCAAACTGTTGTATGTAAGAAACCACTGTCACTCTGAACAGGAAATGTTAATGCATAGAATGATGAACTTGCAACAAGACATTTGGTCTGCAAAGATGGAGGCAAAAAACTCAAGGAAGGATCAGAAGGTAAAGAGCCCCATTCCTTGGCTGAGACTTTAGCCTCTGGCAGAGCTGTGCATATTTACTGAGTGACAGTGGCTTGCTGACATGCTCCCAGCATGGGATTGGCTGCGGGGATGCTAAGCTCATTAAGAGGCTGTTCAATGGAGCATCAGTGAGACTCAGGGGGAAGCCAGCAGAGGAGCCAGATCAGACAAACTACCCCTCCTAGGAAATCACTCATGGAGGTGCTGGAGAGCTGCAGACAAGCCACCTCCAGAATGTCCATGAAAAGCTAAGTGCTGAAGTGCAGCCCTGACTCACTGTGAAGTGGCCAGCTGGGGTTTTCATAAGGTTCATTCAGATCTGGGGAAGGGTGAGTGCCACTTGTGGGAGCCCACAAAGGTTTTCTAGTGAGAGCTGAGCTTGCTTTACGCAGCGGGGCTGCATTAGGGGATGGTTTGACCATGTGCATGGTCACCAGGTGTCTGGGATGGTCTGCACTTGGCTGTGCTGTGGGGAGGTCTTTTGCCTCACCCCTTAGCATTCCTTTAAACGCCCTTTAGTAGAGACGGAAGGGGCTGGTGGGTTTTGACCCAGGCCCTCCCAAGGCTATCCTGTGTTTTCTGTCTGTCTCTCTCCTCTATATTTCTATCTACATATTCCTCAATTCTTCCAGCTCAAGAGTACCCTGGGGGAAAAAGTGGAGGGGGCCCCCACAGCCACTCACAGTCAGCCACACACTGGATGTCTGTTTATAGTAATGGAGTGCTTACTGGAAGAATGTTACTTGCAGTCTTGGTATTCAGTATTGCAAAGGAGGAAAAAAATTGATTTAGGGTTCAAAACCAATGACTTGACAACTGGCACATGACCTATAATATTAGACTTTATTTTACTATAGGACATTTCAGAAATGACTTTCCTAATTTCTTGACCAAGTTTTCATTAATGTATTAACTCACTCAAGAAATATTTATAGATGGCCTTTCATGTGTTTAACACTATACTATTGGCTGTGGACATAGCAGCAAATGAAAGATGTGATTGACTTCTGATGGCTAGTCTTCTCCTTAGGGTTAATTCCACCCCCAGGTTCTTCAATATTTATCCAGTCTTCCTGTCCATCCCCCTTCCTCTGTGCCTCCTAGCCTTTTCCTGGAATAGTGGGTTGTTGTTGTTGTTGTTGTTGTTGTTGTTGTTGTTGTTTTCAGACAATGTATTTCTATGTATCCTAGGCTGACCTTAAAGTCATGATCATCCTGGCTCTATCTTTTGAGAACTGGGGTTACATGAATGTACCACCACCCCTGGGTCCCAGTTTTTGAGAAGCTAAGTGAGTAAAATACAAAACAATAAGAATAATGAGACCTGAGATGGAAGGAGGGGATGTGCATACATTTTCCCCTCTGTGGGTCTATTTTTAGCCTTTGTTGCAGGTTATGGGAAATGATAAAGTTGTGTTCACTCCTGGAATCTTTGTGTCTTCAGTCTCTTCAATCCCCATCTTCTTAACTAGAGATCAGTGATAATACACCAGCACTGAGGCTTCTCCTCCTACACTCACAGCCCTAGGAGAACCCAGGTGTGAAGATCAGTGAGAACACACCAGCACTGAGGCTTCTCCTCCTACACTCACAGCCCTGGGAGAACCAAAGGACCAACCCAACTCATCTGCTGCATCTCATCTCAGCAGTGTTAATCTGACTTCCATGCATCTCTTTTAAACCTCCTCTTCATTTGAGGAGAATCTTCCTGACCACGAGGAGAGGATGGTTATCCTATGGGCAGTAAAGGGGTGACTGTTTTCTCTACCAGACTCTCCAGAAAACACAGATTATTCTTAGACATTTTTTTAAAAAAAGGTTGGAGAAAAAGAGAGGCAGAATATGAGAACCTCTACCTTTTAGAGGTCTCCACTTTATGCTACATGTTTCTGGGCCAATTCTGCATGCGGATGTTTCTAGTTCCAAAGTGATCTTCAATTTCAAGTTATATTTATTTAATTCTATGCATATGTTTAATTCTTTAAGACAAATAATGTAGCACACTGACCAAACCTAGAAATCATCCTGACTACTTGACTACAGGTGCAAAAATACTGATGCAAATCTATGGGAGTTAGCAAATGCAGTCTCAAATTAGAACTACACACATGAACTTAGCTGCATTTAGCCTTTGTTGTAAGCTATAGAAAACAGGTAAAGTTATCTTCACCCTTAGGGTCTAGGAAAAGATTTCTTAGAAATGTTTAGGAAACATCTCCTTAAAAACTTTTCCCAATGAGTCATGTTTCTTCTCTCTACATCTGAATTTCTGTATTTCCAGACAAAGTCCCACAAGAATAGTTTCTGAAGGAAAGAAGACCTCTGAGCTATAATTTCAAAACTCAGGAGTCCCAGTGAAAAGTATTTGAATTATAAACATCTACAGTTTTTCATGCTACTGTAAATAGTTAAAGATGCCAAGTTATGAAATCCTACCCCTAGAGGGACAATATGTTGCTGATTTTATAGAGGTCTGGTAAATGTTTAATATTATGTGAGCCTAAATTGAATTTCAGAAAAAGGGAGAGATTAAGCTTAGGTTTAAAGAGTAAGCAAGAACAGGCAGACTACTCTTATTAGTATAAGAACAAGGTCTTATTATTATTAATAGGAACTACTCTTACTAAAAACAGAACAAGGCTATGCCTGCCGCAAAACCAGGTAGGCTGCCCACAGGCCTTCTCTCTCCGATCCTCTGGACCCAACCTCCAGTTTCTTCCCTAGCACTACAACTTCAGAACACCAGCTGCAGCCGTCCCTCACCCCTGTCCACATCCCCTGTGGATCCCAGGAACCATCCCCTGTTAGCCTCCCTCCCCCACTTGTTGCTTTGTCCTAGACCCAAACTCCAGCAGTCACTCCCTGCTAACCCAGGGGCAGCTTTTCCCAGGGCAACTAGAAGGCTGAAGGCAGACCCACACTTCTCCTACTACTCCTGAGATCCAATCCCCCAAGTCTCACTCCCGGCTCTGTTCCTGGAAACCTGCTGTGATCCTGTTGTACCCATTTTGGGAATCCCCCAGAGACCACCAAGGAGCTGGTTTCCGATGCAAGCACATGAGGGTTATTCAGGTTCAACCTGGGCCACTGCATGGCAGATGGAAAGAAATGTGGCAGTGGCCATGACCCCAGGTGTAGAGAGTTTTTATAGGGAAAAACCACAAGCTGGGAATTACATGCTTGGGATTAGGTAGAAGGCATATGGGAAAGGTGATTTTTTTAAACTATTGGTCTAGACTTTGGGTGCAAAACCATATTTGAAACCATTGGGTTAGACCTTTGGTGGGGAACCACAACCTGCTGAACAGGATTATCTGGACTGCTCAGCAGGATTATCTAGATATCTTCAAGGGCCATAAACCATAAACCACAGGGATGTCTGCAGGAGGATACTGCTCTGTATCCATTCAAGTTGTCATGGCACATTCCTGAGGTTCTTCCTGGAACTGAGTACAGCAGGTGATCCGAGATGGTGGCCCTTTCTCTAAAATGGAGACTGTAAGGTCTAGACCTTTACAATCTTCCTCCCTGACCCCCTCCCCAACAGATCACAAAGACTTCCTCCTCCAATCTTCCTATCCCCAACTCATCCCAGTTACCCAGCCTCTAACACCAGCAGGCATTCACTGTGAATACACAAGCTGAACTGGTCAGGAAAACAGGAAACACACAGCCATTACACTCTGAAAGTCCAGAGAGGAAAGAGAACCCAAGAAACAAAACACCCACCCAATATATTGGTACCTAGACCTTTAATCATGCCACACCCAGAAGCTGAGATGCCACCTTAAAAATACAATCAACAACAGCCAGGGTGATATGTCTCCACTACAGGCCGGCCAGCCATCCTACTACAGCAGGTCCTGACTATTCCAACACAGCTGACACACAAGAAGACCTTAAAACCGACTATATGAAAATGATAGAGGTCCTTAAAGAGGGAGTGAATAATTCCCTTAAAGAAAGCAAAGAAAACACAAACAAACAGCTAAAGGAAACTAATAAAACTGTTCAAAACCTGAACTTGGAGATAGAAGCAATAAAGAAAAGACAAGCAGGAATTTTGAAAAGGAAAAATTTAGGAATTCAAACAGGAACTATAGAGGCAAGCTTCATGAACAGAATGCAAGATATGGGAAAGAGAATCTCAGGCATTGAAGATACCATAGAAGAAATATGATAGAAGAAATGGATACATTGGTCAAAAAATGTTAAATCCAAAAACCTCCTGATACAAAACATCCAAGAAATCTGGGATAATATGAAAAGACCAAACCAAAAACAAATTGAGTATTGTTCTTTCTACGTCTGTGAAGAATTGTTTCAACACAATTCTTTACAGACCTTGAAAGTACAATTCTGAATTTCATATGGAAAAAACAAAAAATGCAGAATAGCTAAAACAATCATGAACAATGAAAGAACTATTGGATGCTCCACCATTCTATATTTCAAGTTGTACTACAGAGCTATAGTAATAAAAACCACATAGTATTGGCATAAAAACAGACATATTGATTAATGAAATCAAATCTAAGACATAGACACAAATCTACACACATATGAATACCTGATTTTTTATAAAGAAGTCAAAAATACACAATGGAGAAAAGACAGCATTTTCAATAAATTGTGCTGGTCAAACTGAATGTCCGCATGTAGAAGAATGTGAATAGACCCATATTTATCACCACACAAAACTCAAGTCCAAGTGGATCAAAGACCTCAAGATAACACCAGACATACCGAACCTGTTTGAAGGGAAAGTGGTAATAGGCTTGAACTCACTGGTATAGGAGATGACTTTCTGAACAGAACACCAATAAAATAGGCACTAAGATCAACAGTTAATAAATGGGACCTCATGAATCTGAAAAGCTTCTGTAAGGCAAAGGACATTGTTAATCAGACAAAGTGACAGCCTACAAAATGGGAAAAGATTCTTATCAACTCCATTCTGATAGAGGACTAATATCCAAAATACATAAAGAACTCAAGAAACTCGATATCAAAAACCCAATAACCCAATTTTTAAAATGGGGTATAGATCTAATCAGAGAATCCTCAATAGAGGAAACTCAAATGACTGAGAAACACTTGAAGAAATGTTCAAAATCCTTAGTCACCAGGGAAATGCAAATTGAAACTACTTTGAGATTCCATCTTACACATGTCAGAATGGCTAAAATCAGTATCACAAATAACAACTCGTGTTGGTAAGAATGAGGAGCAAGGGAAACACTCTTCCGTTACTGGTGGGAGTGAAAACTTGGACAGTCACTATGGAAATCGATATGGTGGTTCCTCAGAAAGTTGGGAATCAATCTACCTCAAGGCCCAGCTATACCACTCTTGCGCTTATACTCAAAGGATGCTGCATCCTATCATAAGGGCCCTTGTTCAGCCATGTTCACTGAGGTTTATTTATAATATCCAGAACCTGGAGACAACCTCAGTGCCCGTGAACCGAAGAATGAATAAAGAAAATGTGGTACATTGACACAACGGAGTCTTATTCCGCTGTCAAAAATTATGTCATGAAGTTTGCAGGCAAATGGATAAAACTAGAAAAAATAATTTTAAATGAAGTAACCAGACCCAGAAAGATAAATATGGTATGTATTTATTTATAAGGGGATATTAGCAGTTAAGTAAATGATAACCAAGCCACAATCCATAGACCGAGAGAGGTTAAGTAAAGAGGAGGGGTCTAGGAGTGATTCATGGATCCCCTGGGAGGGGGAAATAGAATAGATTTTATGGGCAGAATGGGGGTGGGTAGAGACAGGAGGAAGGATCAAGTGTGTGCAGAGATGGGGTGGAGGGAGAGAGTGTGGAGAGGGAGAGAGCAGGAATTGGGGGGCATTTGGAGAATTTTATGGAAACAGTGCAGTGGAAATTTCCTGGAATCTATGAAGGTGATCTTAATGAGAACTTCTAGTAATGGGGGATACAGAATCTCACCGGGCCATCTCTTGCAGCCAGCTGAGGCTTCCAGTAGTGGGACTCGAGTGCATTCAATTGAATTGTTGGCCAAGGGGGTCCCATGGAAATTCCTAACAATTCAGGCTATAGCTGTTGCATAAGACAAAACGCTGCTCTATGAAGACTGACAGTGGGGCCCCACTACCAAAACAATAACTCATCGAACATGGACAAGTCGAGCCTGTGCCTACATGGGCCCTTAACCCCTACATTCTTGTCTACATTCTTGTGGGAAGGTATTCTGCAGGCTACTAAAAGAGAAATGTGGACACCAACCTAGCCACAAAACCTTTAATCTATAATCTTTCCTGCCTGCAAAATATGCTAGGACAATGGCAGCACAGAGCATGTGGGAGTAGCCAACCAATGTCTGAATTGTCTTAATGTCCATTCCACAAGAAAGAACCCACACCCGACACTGCTTGGGTAACCAAGAACCAGAAACTAGATAGCCCGGAGATCTAGGGTAAAACCAGACACTATTGGTCTTAAAAAAAAAAAAAAAAAAAGAACTAACAGAATGATTCCTAATGATATTCTGCTATTTTTGTAAATCAGTCCTATGCAGTCATCATCAGAGAGGCCTCCTCCAGCAGCAGATGGGAACAGATCCAGAGACCCACAACCAGACAATATATGGAGAGAGAGTTTAAACTGGGGTTCTGTGGAGACCCACAGAGATTTCCTAGTAAAAACTTACTCAGGGTCCAAGAATCTGAGCTTGCTTTACCCAACAGGGTTGCATAAGGGGATGATTTGACCACTGCTGTGGTTGCTAGGTGTTTGGAAGCACACTTGGCTGTGTGGTGTGCTTTGATCTTGCTAGGGGGAGGTCTTTTGCCCTGCTCCTTGCATTGTTATAAAAAGCCTGATTGAATAAACAGAAGGGGTCATTGGGTAGTGATCCAGGCCCTCCTGAAGCTATTCTGTGTTTTGTCTTTCTTCTCATCAACTAGGTCTCTCTTTCTATCTAATATTTCTATCTAATAATTATCCCTCTCTCATAAGAACCCTTCAAAAGGTGGGAGCTGGCCTCTCAGAGTTCTCCATCAAATCCTTCCCCTGAGAGCTCAGGGAATCCCATAGAAGAGTAAGCAGAAAGAGTGTAAGAGCCACAGGGGATAGAGGACACCAGGAGACCAAGGCCCTCTGAATCAACTAAGCAAAGCACATTTGAGTTCACAGAGACTGAAGCAGCAAGCACAGGGCCTATATGGGTCTGCACTAGGTCTTAAGTTTTTAGCTTAGCATTTTTTATAGGACTCCTGACTGTGAGAAAGAGTAGGTCTCTGAGTCTTTTGCCTGCTCTTGGGACTCTTTACCTCCTGTTGGGTTGCCATGTCCAAATTCTATATGATGGTTTTTGCTTTATTTTATTATATTTTATTTTGTCACATTTGGTTGTTATCTCTTAAAAGCCTATTCTTTTCTAATGAAAGACAGAAAGGGAGTGGATTCAAAGGGGAGGGAAGGTGAGGAGAAACTGGGAGGAGAAGAGGGAAAAGAAACTATAATCAGGATATACTGTATGAGAAAAGGATATATTTTCAATAAAAGGAAGAAAAGACAAAACAAAAAGTGTGGGCAGAGTAGGACCCTGTACCTGGAAGGCCCTGCTCGCAGTCTCCCATATCTCACACCAGGGTCAGACAGACTGGGAGCACAGATAATGTTGTTGATGCTTGATGTCAAGGACTTATTTAGAAATAGAATTCCTGGAAGGAGGCAAAAAGAAAAATCTAAGGTAATTCTAGAGAAATAATGCTTTTATTGAAAATAATGTGGACTAAGATCAAGTTATCATGGAGCCCAAATTGGTCTTGAACTTGTGATGGAGCTGAGGATGACCTTGAACTGCCAATCCTCCTCCCTCTGCTTTCTGAGATTTGGGACTACAAGTGGGTGTTACCATGACCAGCTACCCTGAAGAATTTGGAACAAATGAATGATATCATCAATTTCATGTTGTAGGATTTAGCTAGTTCCACAAAAGATAAATTGCAGACTGAAGTGAGAGAGAACTTTGAGAAGATATTTAGAAATGTCTGAGAAAAATTGTGGTTCTCAAAATGGAAGATAGATGTGGGGATGGAGCTGAACAGTTTAATAAATATTTAGAAAACTGATTTAAATGGAGCCTAATGATAGGATCCAGAAAAGGAAGAGGAAGAGTGAAAGGATCAAGTAACATGGCCAGATTTGGGGCTTTCAGTCTTAATTAGTAGAGAAATCAAAAGGAAAAGATATTTATTTCATGGGTGGAGTGATGATGGAAGATGGTTGTTTTCCCAGTTACATCACATTTGATGTGCCATTGAGTATCCAGTGAGGATGGATATATGTGGTGAACACTCAGTCTGCAGTGGAAGCTCTTGAACTCTTGGAATTCAGGAGATCGTGGCCTGCCCATCTGATGCAACAGCCTCATAAGCATACTGCAGGAATGTCAGTTAAAGCTAAATCGAGTGATAGAACTTTGTTTCCCCTCATGGGCCTGTATTAGTTACTTCTCTGTTAGTGTGATAAAACATCATGACCACAGGCAACTTATAGATGATTCATCTTGGCTTATAGTTCAAGAGGAGAAATCCGTACTTGTGAGAAACGCATGGTGGCATAGGGAGCTGAGAGATCCTATCTCAATGGCATACAGGAAGCAAAGAGCAAGTAAGAATTGAGTGGGGCTCTAGAGCCTCAAAGCCCCACCACATAGTGATGTCCTTCTTCCATCAAGATTGCACTGCACCTCTCAAAAGTTCGTAACCTCCACAAACAGCACTACCAACTGGGGAAAAGTGCTGGAGTCCACAAGCCTATGGGTGATGATTCTTGTTGAAACTACAGCAGGGCTAGAGAGATAACTCAGTTGGTAAAGTCATTTGCCAGGTCTGAAGACCTGAATTCAAGTCCTAAAAACCACATTGTTGAAAGAGAGAGATCACTCCTATAAGATGTCCTCTGACCTATACATTTGTGCCTTGGCACATAAGCACACACAGAGGCAGACAGACAGACACACAGATAGACAGACAGACAGACACACACGAGAGAGAGAGAGAGAGAGAGAGAGAGAGAGAGAGAGAGAGAGAGAGAAATAGAATGAATAAATACAGAAAATATTTAAGAACTGCCCCATCCAAATGGTGAAGTTTGAACACCACATAGTTAATAAATTATTTACACTGGTTCACCTTTCATGAACTCTCCCTAGAGTCTCTAGTTTCAAAAGCAAGAAGATATCTTAAAAATAGAATGAACATGGAACTGGATCAGGCCCTCTGGATAAGTGAGACAGTTGATTAGCTTGAACTATCTAGGAGGCCCCCAGGCAGTGGGACCGGGACCTGTCCTTAGTGCATGAACTGGCTTTCTGGAACCTAGGGCCTATGCTGAGACATTTTGCTCAGCCTTGGTGTAGGGAGGAGGGGACTGGACCTGCCTCAACTGAATCTACCAGGCTGAGCTGAATTCCCAGGGGAGACCTTGCCTTGGAGGAGGTGGGAATGGGGGGTGGACTGGGGGGGGAAGGATGGGGGGTGGGAGGAGGGAGGACAGGGGAATCCGTGGCTGATATGTAAAATTAAATTAATCATAAAATAAAAAAATTAGTATTATTAAAAAAATAGAATGAACAAAAACTTAATGTGCTTTCTCTCCACAATTTCAGTGGGCAATCAAAACAGCAGTTGATCACCAAGGGCACAGGTGGAGTTCTTCGCATTGAAAGTGGATCAACTATAGTAAAACCGCTTTTTGGATCCTTTCCACTCGATTGCAGTGCCCTAAAACCAGGAAAACAAGTGATATCACTAGGGACACAGTGGTCATTTTCATGATTGTCATATAAAGATTCTACAAAACATATTGTGATAATGACAATTTGAATAAATATTTTACAAAGTTCTTTGAACACATGATCCTGGATCCATTAAAGTCTCAGTGAGCTGTACTTCAACCAGGCTGAACTGGAGGGAAACATTATGGAAAAAAAAACTCCTTGAGAGACCTGCCACAGAAATGTAGACCAACAAAGCCTTCTAACCCAAGACAAGAGCCAGTTAGGAAAGAAAGTCACCAATATGCAGGGCATTAAATAGCTGTGCCAACCTACTTCTCAATATAGCTGACTCTGACTGGCTAAAGTGCCCTAGTGTGGCTATTAAAAGTACAGAGAAATTGAGCCTGCAGGGACTTACAGCTTCATCCTTTCTGAATGTCAGTTTACAAAAGATATACCTGTCACAGCAAATTGTAATTAAAAGGAAGAAAGAAGCTAGTAATATATGCAGAGAAGTTCTAAGAGCACACACAAAAAAAGATCTCACAGGACAGAAGAGACTTCAATAATTTCCGCAAAAGAAAGACATTCGCAATACTTCATAAACTCTATAAATATCTGGTTAGAATACTGGGGTACATTGTTAATCAAAAAAATGAAAGAAAAGAAAAACTTATAGAAGAGTCAGAAAACTGCTCTGGTGACTCAGAAATGCATAGTCCGTGGAAAGGATTATCTGTTTATATGTTATGTAAAGATACTGTTTGTATCCATGGGTTCCAATTACCATGGAGTCTACCAACCACAAACCAAAAATATTTGTGAAAAAAAGATCCTGCACTGAGCATGTACAGACTTTTTCTTCTTGTCATTATTCCCTTAACAAGGCATCATAACAAAACTTAAATTATATTAGATACTTAATATAGAGAATATTTAAGATATACAGAAGGGTATACATAGGCTACATGCAAATAATGCTATTTTGTGTAAGGGTCTTGAGCATTTAAAGGTTTTCTATCTGTAGAGGACCTAGAACAAGTGATGACTATGTTTAGTTGATTTTATAAGCATACATATAGTACTTCACATGTCTATAAATGTTATTTCCATAAATGTACATAGAACAACTAGTTGCCATAAGGCTCCTCTACTAACATGTCCAAAAACTGAGATCTACAATCATTTTGTTTAAGGAAGGTGATGCCTTGATCATTGTGAAGGGTCAGTATTTCAGCTTTATCTTAAGAGAGAAAATTTAGATGCTATAGCAACATTTTCACTGACCTAATTTTGCTTCTGCTCTGAGCTGGGCAGGGTAGGAGTACATGTGGAAAACAGAAGTTAGGAAGAAAGCCTAACCCATTTCTGTTTCTGTTTTGTTTTTTAATATCACTTCTGCATCACCATTTTTAATTTCCTTAAAGAGTTAACTACAAGGATCAGTAACATACATTCCTTTACTTGCAGCCAGTAGAACATGCCTAAACTAAACACATATATGTGACTTCCACCACAGAGCCAGTTGTGCTGAGGTCTAGGAGCCTGCTAAGCTTTGGGGTCCTGTTATACATATATATAACTTTAATTTAAAATTACATATGTATATGCAACTAGCTAAGGTGATCAGTGTTTTGTGTTGGTCAAAAGAGAACACACAGTACTGACAACTGCTGATTTACAGTCAATAACTATAGGTCATTGTGAATTAAAAATCTAATAACATTTGGTTGTAAGCCTGGTCTTTAATGACTGACCCATCTCTCCATCCCATTATCTAACAATTTTTAATTGCATGAGATCCATGGCTTTCCAGTCAGTGAAAAAAAAGATGGAAAAACAAAATCCTAGGAAAGCTAAAAGAATCCTGTACAATAAGGCAACCTCTGGAGGCAACACGATCCCTGACCTCAAGCTCTACTATAGAGATAGAATAATAAAAACAGCTTGATACTGGCATAAAAACCGACACATGGACCAATAGAATGGAATTGAAGACCCTGACATTAATCTGCACACCTATGAACATACGATTTTCAACAAAGAAGCCAAAACAGTACCTTGGAAAAAAGAAAGCATCTTCAACAAATGGTGCTGAGATAACTGGGTGTCAACATGTAGAAGATTGCAAATAGATCCATATCTGTCACCATGCACAAAACTCAAGTCCAAGTGGATCAAAGACCTCAACATAAATCCAGTTACACTGAACTTGACAGAAAAGAAAGTAGGAAGTAGTCTTGAATGCATCAGCACAGGAGAACACTTCCTAAATGTAACACCAGTAGCACAGACACTGAGAGCAACAATTAATAAATGAGACCTCCTAAAACTGAGAAGCTTTTGTAGAGCAAAGGACACAGTCAATAAGACAAAACGACAGACTACAGAATGGGAAAAGATCTTCACCAACCCCACATCTGACAGAAGGCTGATCTCCAAAATATATAAAGAACTCAAAAAGCTAGACTTCAAAATACTGAACAATCCAATTAAAAAATGGGCTACAGAGCTAAACAGAGAATTCTCAACAGAAGAATCTCAAATGGCTGAAAGACATTTAAGGAATTGCTTAACATCCTTAGTCATCAGGGAAATGCAAATCAAAACGACTCTGAGATACCATCTTACACCTGTCAGAATGGCTAAGATCAAAAGCACTGAAGACAGCTTATGTTGGAGAGGATGTGAACCAAGGGGAACATTCCTCCACTGTTGGTGGGAATGCAAACTTGTACAGCCACTCTGGAAATCAGTATGACAGTTTCGCAGAAAATTGGGAATAAGTCTTCCTCAAGACCCAGCTATACCACTCTTGAGCATATACCCAAGGGATGCTCAATCTTACCACAAGGACACATGCTCAACTATGTTCATATCAGCATTATTCGTAATAGCAAGAACCTGGAAACAACCTAGACGCCCCTCAACTGAAAAATGGATAAAGAAAATACGGCACATATACACAATGGAGTACTACTCAGCAGTAAAAAACAACGATATCATGAAATTTGCAGGCAAATGGATGAAACTAGAAAAATATCATCCTGAGTGAGGTAATACAGACTCAGAAGGACAAACATAGCATGTACTCACTCATAAATGGATACTAGATGTGAGGGAAGGGATGGCCAGACTGCAACCCACAGCTCCAGTGAGGCTAGCTAACAGGGAAAGACCCTAGGAGGGACACATGGATGACCCAGCGAAGGAGAAGTGGATGAGATCTACATGAGTGGACTGGGAGTGGGGGGGTGGCAGAGGGCGAGGAGTGGGGGATGAGAACATAGGGAAATGGGAGGGTCGAGCTGGAAAAGGGACAGAGTGGGAGGGCAGGGAGGAAGATACCATGATAGATGAGGACATCATGGGAATAGGAAGAGGCAGGGTGCTGGGGAGGCTCTCGAGAATCCACAAGGATGGCCCTACCTTCGTCTGCTGGCAGTGGCCCAGAGGGTGCCTGGACTGGTCTACTCTGGTGACCGGTCTAGTGAATACCCTGACTGTCATCATAGAGCCTTTGTCCAGTGACTGATGGAGGCAGATGCAGAGATTCACGGCCAGACACCAGGCTGAGCTCCAGGAATCCAATTGATGAGATAGAGGAGGGATTCTGCAGGCGGGGGATGTCCAGATCGTGATGGGAGAGATGACCGGCCACACTAGTGAAAAAGATATAATAACAAAAGATATACAATGAGTAGGGGAAGAAATACATAAAAACTGATGAGAACTAAAACATCTTTAAAAACTACAGAAATAAGTAAAGCTGATCAACAGTAATTTCATATTGATATGTGATATACATGCATAATATATATGTGTCTCTCACCCCCAAAGAATAATAATTATCAAACTGGATGAAAATAATCCTTCTATATTCTGTTTCCAAATTACATGCATAAAAGCCACACAGAAATGTTGAAAATAAAATTACAAAATATGTAGTTGTCCTCGTTAGGGTTACTATTGCTGTGATGGAACACCATAAGCAAAGAAATGTAGGGAGGAAAGTGTTTATTCAGCTTATGCTTCTACAGTGCAGTTCATCATCAAAGGAACTCAGGACAGGAACTCAAGCACGGTAGAAACCTAGAGGCAGAAGCTGATGCATAGGCTACAAAGGAGTGCTGCTCACTGGCTTGCTTCCCATGGCTTTCTCAACCTGCTTTCTTATAGAACCCAAGACCACCAGCCCAGGGATGGCACCACCCATAATGGGCTGAGCCCTCGTCCATCATCACTAATTAAGAAAATGCCCTTAGGCTTACCTGCAGCCCGATCATATGGAGACATTTTCTCAATTGTGACTCCCTCCTCTCACAACTCTAGTGTATGTCAAGCTGACATAAAACTATCCAGTACAATAGTTCAGACAAACATCATTCAGAAGAAATATAACATATGCTATTAATATTAACTAGAACAGAAATTATGTTAAATTTCAAAGGGAAAAATGAAGAACTTTGTTTTTAAAAACAATCTAAAATAGGCCTGAAAATACTAAACAAAAGCTAATAAATTTATTAGTAGTAACTGACAAATACCGAATAAATGGTATTTTGTTTTGTTTGTTTGAGACAGGGTTTCTCTGTGTATAATCCTGGCTGTCCCGGAACTCACTCTGTAGACCAGGCTGGCCTCTAACTCACAGAGAAATAAATGATATTTTGACAAAAACTCATTCGATGAAATCTAATAAGCATCTGAAGATTGAATCATCATCCAGGAGTTATTGCATGCCACACATATTCACACCACATGATGTGTCATGTCAGAAAATACATTCTCATCATAAATCTAAAGAAATTCTTACCAAAGCTCACTATTTTCTAGGTCATAAATTCTCAATAAATTCAGAAGAATCAACATCATATACAGTAGAGCACATCATCTGATCAAAATTAATATAAAACCAACACCAGAAAACTACTTAAATTAAGACAATCATTCTTAGAGGAATACAAATGCACTTTCAGGTAACTTTTGATGTCATTTACAATGGGCATGACTAAATCTTTAATCTCCTACAAGTGAACATAGGCATATTAAAGTACAAGAAAGCACAAATGGGACTCAAAGCTAAGTGTAGAAGCAAACACTTATTTTAAAAAGTGAGAAGTAGCAGGTGTGGTTGTGCATACCTTCAATCCTAGCACTAGGGAGACAGAGCCAAGTGTATCTCTGAGTGTGAGGCCAGCCTGGGCTACGGAGTGAGTTACAGGACAATCAGGGAAATATAGACTGTCTCCAAAAAATAAACAAAAAAAGTAAAACGTGATTGAAGTAAGCTAAACATCCTACTCCAAAAGCAAACTAAAAACAAAATCAAAAATCGGCAAAAGGATGATAATATATTAAAAAGGAAATAATAAAATACAGTAATCAATGATGTAGAAACAGAAAGAAAATTATATCAACAATGTTTTTTTAAAAATTATCCCTGAAACAAGCTGCGATGTTTCCCAGGTGATCTTGTTAGCTGTCAAGGAACAAGGAGGACCTGTAACCACGTTTGTTATGTAATACTAGTCCTTAACGTTAAAATAAGGGAAGTAGGAAAAAGAAAGATCTAAGCCAATTTCCTTTGTGCATATAGATTTAAAAATCCCATAAGAAAGAGATATTGGAAATAAATTCAGCGTTATTCTTCTGTGATAAGCTAGCAAATTTCGAATGAAGTCAGTAGAATGTCATGGTGAAGTATCCACTTACAATTGAGTTTACTTATTTCAATGCCTAAATTGTGTTTAGGTCAAAGACTAAAGTAGATACTGAACTTTTCAAAATATATATCCCAAATTAAGTCATTTAAGGAGACAGAAAATTAAAATTCTTCATGTTGGACTTACAACTATGTTATAATTTTGTATTTGGTTCACATTTCAAAAAACTTAATTTTAAAATCAACATCAGAAGAAAGCGTGTTAAAGAATTTTTATGTCATTAGTGTTACTTAAGCTAGTTTATTTTTCTCCAGTAACAAGCTTATTTCTATTATATATTTCAATATATGCATGTTGATATAGTATTATATGACATACTTAAACCAGAAATTAAGACATCACAATATATAACTACATTGTCTGGTATCAAACCCAATCTCAGAGCCTAGAGAAATTGTTCAAGGGTTAAGAGCACCAGCTGTTGCTGGAGCCTTGGTGACATCTGGACGCGAACTGTGGTCAGGACCGTGTCTGGTTCTGTGGCCCAGCTGCAGCTAGGATCTGTGTTGATGTCGGCGTCTCTCATTACCATCAAAGGCTGAGCAGATGCCTGGGGGCTGAGCTGCCACTGGGGGAGGACATGTTACTCTTGAATGCCACACTGCCACTGGAACCATGCTGATCTGGGTGACTTATGGTGCCAGCAAGGGCCATGATGACATCCAGGCTCTGGCTGCTGCCAGGGACCACGTCTGGGTCTATGGTGGCCTGTGTTGCCACCAAAGAACAGACGATGCCCAGGATCTGTGCCACCATCTATATGTGGCAAGGTTGGTGTCAAGGACCGTACCACTACCATGGCCATAACACACCTGAGTGCCATGTGCTGCCAACTGGGGATATGGCCTTGTATGGGCCAAGCTGCAGCCAGGGCCATGCCTGGATCCGTGGCCCAGCCTGCAGCCAGGGTCTATGTTGATGTCCGAGGACCCTGTTGCCACCGAGGCCTGTAGGGATATCCGTCCGGGTTACCACCTGAGGCCATGTTGTGTCTGAGGGCTACGGAGCTGCTGGGTCCACACCGATCTGAGTGACCTGTACTGCCAAAGAGGGCCATGGTGACATCATGGTCCAGGCTTCGGACAAGGACCATGTCTGGGTCCGTGGTCCAGAGTCAGGTCTATGTTGATATCCATGGCATGTGCTGCTGCCAAGGGCCACCACCTAGGGCCATGTTAGTGTCTGAGGGCCGTGCCACTACCGGGGCCTTACAGATCTGAGCCATGGTGTCATCTGGGACTGCTGCCAAGAGCCATGTCTGAGTCTGTGGCACAGCTAGAGTCTGTCTGTGCTAATACCTGTGGCTCCTGGTACCACCTCAAACAGTGAGGACAGGGTTGCACAGAGTTGGCCCCGCCCCTCACCGGCTGCAGCATTGGGGAGAAATGATCTCCCCCCCACCTCCACCAACTGAAGCGCTGCGGACAGCAGGACCTGCACCTCACCTGAGCAAAGCGGTAGAACTGGCCCTGGTGGTATGAGTGTGATGGGCTAACCCTGTGTGGTGACGCTGTGTCCCCCAATACATCGTGCACCCCAATGAACTCATCTGCGGTCAGAGAACAGAACAGCCGCTAGACATAGAGGCCAGAAAATGGTGGCACACACGCCTTTAATCTTATCACTTGGGAGGCAGAGATCCATCTGTATCTCTGTGAGTTCAAGACTACACTGGAAACTGCCAGGCATGGTGACTCACGCCTTTAATCCCAGGAAGTGATGGCAGGAAGCAGTAAGATATATAAGGCTTGGGACCAGGAACTAAGTTTGTTAAGCTTTTAGGCTTTTAGCAGCAGTTCAGCTGAGATCCATTCAGATGAGGACATAGAGGCTTCCAGTTTGAGGAAACAGGATCAGCTGAGAAACTGGCGAGGTGAGGTTAGCTGTGGCCTGTTTTGCTTCTCTGATCATTCAGCATTCACCCCAATATCTGGTTCCTGTGGTTTTTATTAATAAGACCCTTTAAGATTCGTGTTACAACCCTGAGGGTGTAAAAGTGGGAGAATTGGTCCTACTCCTTACTGTCTGCTGCAGTGGTTGAGCTAGCCAGGGCAGTGCTGGAGAGCTCGACCTGGTGGTGTCGATAAAGGAAGGCTGGCAGGCTGAGAAACCCAGCTACCACCCAGCCCCAAAACCTGGGCTATGAGTTGGCCCACCCCAACATCCACCCCATCTATGATCTGCTGGAGAGTGTGAATGTGCCAGACCTGCAGATCCAAAGCTACAGGATCTCCACAACACAGGGCAACAACAGGATATCCAAGAGAGGTCCCAGTGAGGGCCCAGGATTGTGGCTATAGAAGAAGCCAGTGTCCTTGAACCATACCAGTGACTCACTGTGTCACACTACAGCTTCCATGCCAAGACTTTTTTCTTTCTGTATGTTAGTTTGTTTGTTTTTGTCTTTGGTTTTGGGTTTTTTTTCTTTTTGCCTGTTTTATTTTTCTTTTAAAATTTTCTTTCTTTTCATGGAGGGGGAGATTGCAAGGGCAGAGGGTGAATATGAAGGGAGGGGGAGATGAGTGGAATCAGGATGCATGAGGTGAAATCTACAAAGCATCAATTAAAAAAAGAAAGTAAAAAAAAAAAAAAAGAGCACCGGCTGATCTAGAACTTGGGGTTTAATTCCCAGCACCACATAATGGTTTGAAGCCAACTGTACCAGTGAATGTAACACCCTGTGCTGACCCTGCAAACACCAGGCACACACGTGGTGCACAGGCACACACGTGGTACACGGCACACACGTGGTGCACAGGCACACACATGGCACACAGGCACACACGTGGTGCACAGGCACACACGTGGTACACGGCACACACGTGGTGCACAGGCACACACATGGCACACAGGCACACATGCTGGCCAAACAGCCATACACAGAAAATAGACATCTATAAACCCAGCCTTATCATTCTTACTGGAGTTACTGGGACAGTTGCCTGCTCTATCCATCCTTCAAATTCCTCATTTATGAAAAAGAAGGGTAACATGAGTTCCTATGTTTAGCCTTACTCTGTTGACCTGCACATATTAATTGACAAATATTAGCTATAGGTAGTACAGTCAGCTTTGTTATATAGAGGACTTCAAATGCTAATCAATCTTCAATGCATCAATAAATACAAGAACAGTATGATATGTTTGACAATATGTATGATTTTCATTGTACATTGAAATTTTTTGGAATTTCTCACAGGATTGAGACCTCTAGTTCTCATTTGGGGCTTTAGAAGTAATCTGCAACCGATATGAAAACAGAAACGTTTTGCTGAGAAAAACTTGAAAATCGCTTGATAATGCAAGTTTAGAGCTACGTGTTGGATAATAGCACACTCGGGACACACAGAGGTCATATGAGCCAGCTTAGAATATGAAAGGCAGTACCAGTGGTTGTCTGGCAACAGCCTGGTGTCTGAGCAGGCTGTTTTAATAAATGCAGTCTTGATGCTCTGGGCTGGTGATTTTTGATTCATTATCAAATAAATATAAAAGGTTTACTGCCCAGAACCCTTATGCCGAGAACTAGATGACCCCCACAAAAGAGGCTCAGCAAATCCTCATGATGTCAACCCACTAAGCAGCTTTCAAGGGCAGCAGCCGACCTTGGCTGTGCCTTCCTATCAATATTCCCACAGAGTGGGGGGAAGGAACTCTGCCCCAGCCATCCATGAAACAAAGTAAGTATAGCACTATATGTTAATTTTTAACTAAAAGAATACTCAGATGAGGGCTGGGCAGACATCACAGACTGTAAAGAGCTTGCCATGCAAGCGGGAAGACACAAGCTCTGTCCCTATAACAAGCATTGAAAGCCCAGTAATGGCCTCCACTTGCAATCTCAGCTCAAGGGAGGCAAAGACAAGAAGACTTCAAAATACGAGACGAACTGGCCATCCTGACAAAGGATATTGGAAACTGACCCCTCACTTCCATTCTACTTAGGAGCACACACACACGCACACATACTGTTTTCAGTAGAAATAGGTTTGACTGTTTCTTCATGTCCACGTATGCTGACACATTATTTAAATTCTAAAGTAGGAGTTTAAAGAGTCGGGTGAGGAGCGCTGAGCATCCTTTCCTTGGGAAAGAGTGCATTCTCTGCAATTTGCATCAAGCTCTAAAAGAAGCAGTGGGCAGGAGGGAACCTCGCACTGTGGGAATTCATCTTTCACTAAGATCTGAGCTGGTACACACACAGCCAATGGATGGACTCCATACTGTCTGCGTTCTCTGCTTGCTGAAAATTGGCAGGAGATAAACCCAGAAGCCTGTGTAGGAATTGAAACGGTTTGAAATGAAGAAAGGAGAGAGTTTGGATTTACTATGTATAAACAGTAAGAAATCTTCCTACTATAGACTATCCTGTTTCAGTTCATCTCTGCATTGGGCTCCATGAAGCACTTTATTGAACTGATTTGTCTTATATTTAGAACACGAAATCTTTAAGGCTAGTGCTTATTTTGAATACCATGTACCTGGGGCACTCTGCACAGAGTGGATAATACATTATGGATGTTCAATTGCTCACTTAATGTAAGTTTTTACTTTATTTATTAAGTCTGATAAGAAAGGTAATTATCACCAGACATTATTTCCTGTCCTCTGAGGCTATATATCTTGATCCTCTTTTGACCTCCCTAGAAATACTATTGAACTTGTAAGAAGTCACTTCAAAGCCACAGCTGTATTTGAGATTTTCTTTCAAAGTGTAGTAACCAGGGCTGGAGAGGCACCATGCCCCACACTGTCAGTGTCCACTAATCAGTGTCTATTGCACTCAAGGACCCTAAGCCTTCTGGTTTCATGTGCAACACATTGTCTACAGTGAAGCTATGTAACAATACATCCAATTTCCTGGCTAATTCACCTGCAGTTGTAGGTACACTAGCTAGCCACATGTAACCCTGTGCAGTTGTTTGGGGTTGGAAAGAGAATCTTGACAAAATCTTTGATTATTTATGGCTATGCCTGTGCTCCTGTGTGGCTGATTCCTCATGAACAAAGTCTAGTCCAATGCATGGGTAGCCCATTTGTTTGACTCATTCTAACAACTGAGGAACGAGACTCAGTAAAAGAGTAGGATGCCTGTATGGGAATGCCACTGGTTCTATTCTTTGTTACCATTGTGTTTTTGCTCAGTATTGACAACAGCAACCCACCTTACTTTAATTAATGTTTTATAGAGTTTACTGTTTATCTGTATGCCAACTCATGAGGCAAGTAAGACAAATACTATTATTTCCATCAGGTTGACAAATAAAGAAGTTTAGAAACATTTGAAGAACTATGCCAAGACCAACACAATCAATTATTGACAGAGTTGGGATTTGAAAGCAGATCCAAAGACCTGTGAACATATGAATTATGCGTTGATCTAAATTAGCATAGCAGTTCTTGAATTTTACTGGACTTAAGGTCACTTGGGACCTTAACTATGTACTGTACTATCCCAAGATTCTAGTTCCTCCTCTCGGGACACAATGGTGAAACAGTAGACAGCATGGTAGAGAGGAAAATACGACTCCCCAGTTGAACCAAAACCTATGCCTAAGTTTTAGAGAAAGCAAGGTGCTTTGAGCTGGGGGCTACAGCTGTAAACAGCGTAAGCCTACAGGATGATGCCTTTCAAACTACCCAAATTCAGCAGAAAACCAGTTTTAAAAGAAAACACAAAGAGAAAAGTATAAAATACAGAATATGAGAACAGAGGAACCAAAACTGAGCTAATAATAGAAGTTAAGGTGGAAAGGGAAAAAAATAAAGCAAAATGAAATGATTGAGTAAATAATGAAAATAATTGCTACTGATTTTCTATGTAATAATTGCTCTAATTTCTGTCCCCC
>CABHPR010132754.1:0-43805 GCA_902168415.1 Peromyscus melanophrys
TAGCTACATCGGGACAAGTGAGGTCATGGACTTTAGAAAATAGTCCACTACCATCACACTTAGGACAGCATAATTCCTAACTACAATCTCTTCTGTATTTTTATAAGCCTTCCCTCCCTCCCTGGACCCTAGGATGTGCTTCCTTTCTTTCTCTATTTCATCTTTCCCTTCTATTATTTTCTTTCTATATTTTTTTCTTAATGGTGTAGTAAAAGCTGCATTATTTTATTCCCTTCCTCAGAAAATCATCAATTGGCCTTTGTCACTGTGGAATGCTCTGTATTTGCCTTATATTTTTATATGTTTATATTTAATAATGGTGTTAAAAAATGCAGTTTGAGTTTCTGAATCTTTTTTCTATCCTTTGAGAATTTCATACATGCAACTAATGTATTTTGATCAAATTCATATTACTCTCTCTCCTCTTCCATATTCTCACACTACTCTTACTTCCCAAATCCATGTACTTACTTTTTAAAACCTACTGAGATCACTTAATGATGCCAGTATAGCATTATTGTAGTACCATCTTATGGGGCGTAGGCAGCCTAGTAGGGACTGCATCCTTGAAGAAAACTGAGTTTCCCCTCCCATAACAGGTATCAACTGCCAGTAACTCCTCAGCTGGGGCTAAGATTTATGAATACTTCCTCCAAAATATATTGGAATTTTGGCTGGATGATCTTGTGAAGGTATTATGCATGTAGTCACAGCTGCTGTGAAGTCTTGTATTCAGTAGCCCTGCAATGTCTAAAGGACTCTATTTCAGAAATGTTTTTGTGCAGCTGATAATTCTGAGAGGCATCTGATCATGTTAATGAGTACTTGAAAATCTCAAATAAAGAGGAAAGCATATTAACTGGGATAAGAAACACACACACACACACACACACACACACACACACACACACACACACACACACACATATAAAATGAAGGAACAATTCCTGTAGAAGACTTAACGATCTTAATATGTATAAGAATGAACATCAAAATTAATGAATTCCAAAATGATACAAGTGGAGTGATAATGAAAAATGAACCAACTTAGGGCCAGCTTCTAATGCTACTCAGAATACCTGATGCAAGTATGAGCAGATGATTAATAAAGGTCATAGAACACTTCTAAATAGCAATATTCACCATAGATGACATAATTACCATACACAGAAGTCAATCCATTAGCAACATAAAGAATTCTTTTCAAATTTAGATGTAACATTTGCCAATATAAATGTTATTTTGAACTTTTTAAAAAGTCCTAATAATGCCGGGCGGTGGTGGCGCATGCCTTTAATCCCAGCACTCGGGAGGCAGAGGCAGGCGGATCTCTGTGAGTTCGAGGCCAGCCTGGGCTACCAAGTGAGTTCCAGGAAAGGAGCAAAGCTACACAGAGAAACCCTGTCTCGAAAAAACAAAAAAAACAAAAAAAAAAACAAAAAAAAAGTCCTAATAAATTATAAAGTGTTCAAAAAATGTTATAAACTTTGTTCATGAAGTAAAATTTATTGGTCCTTTCATGCAGAGCTTTATAAGTAAAAAAAATCACAAATATTTTTAATTTAAAACTTATAGACTATTATAAGACAGAAATCAGTAAATGAGTAATTAGAGTCTCTAAGACACACCGAATTTATAATTATGTGTATTTCAATTAGTGTTCTCTGTCGAAGTTCTTGCCAATAGGAGGTGTAACACAGTTACCACTTCCTCTCTTTAGAAATCACATATTTTCTATTTGAAAGTAATCAGTGACTGAATAATTAATCTTGGAAAGTTTCTTAACACTCTACAGTGAAAACAAGGGACATGATTATGCAAATCAGTGTTTTTACAAGTTGATGAATATTCCCTAGATATTAAAGTGTCATGTTCTAAATTCCCTTTTGTAAATTTCTGTTCTGTATATTTTAGACTAAAATGTTTTCACAATTATGTATTATATATGCTCTAATAATGTACATTTAAAAAATATATAGCCTATTGTAATACTGTTGCTTCACTATTGAGTTAAATATCCATATATATGTATATCCATATATATGTATACACATATATATTACATATGTGAATATATATGGGGAATATATATTAATATATTTATGGAAAATTAAATGAATGTATATGTCTATCTTTGTCTTTTTTTCTGTCTGTGTGGTATTGTGTTCTGCAGAACTCTGACACTGTGACTTATGTGGACTTTGTATCCAAGAGTAATGCTAATAAAAAAGATCTTTAAGGATCAGGTTTCGAAATTGGTCCTGTTGTTTCTGCAGGTGTCACTCCATAAGGATTACACTTGCAAGTGATACTAGAATTATTTATATTAGGAAAAAGCACTAGTACATATTATGACTTTTCTTGTATAGTATTCAAGTGGAAGTCCACATTTCTACATCTATGTACCTTACCTACCACCACAAAGACTTTCTTCATGAGCCTATTGAGTGATGACAAATGAATTTGGGGTGAGTCACTGATTGGCATCCACAAAATGAGTCATCCTTAACACTTAGTCGTTAAGATCCTCCACTGCTGAGATTATTCTTTGTTGAACATTACCATTACACAGGTGTTTTCAAATGTCTCTTGACTATTGCCCAAATCTTTCATCATTAGTATTCGTTTTTTTCCAACAAATTTGTCATTCAGCTATAGTTATGTCCATTAATCAGCACATCATTACACATTTGAAAATGTCGACTTCCAAGAAAATAAACAATTTGGTGTGCTACTGGAAGTTATACTAACTAGAATTTACTGCACTACTGATATTCAAAGATGTTGTGGGAAGGGACTACATTGCTGCATCTGAACCGTCTGGTGTACAGCAGACCATGATAAACATATGCAAAGCATGTCTGTCTTCTGTTTCTTTGTCATCTAATTGCGCATAACTACCGATGAGATGATATGTGTAAGCTGACAAAGAGAAGTCATTGGATGAGCAAAACAGAAACTGGAGTCAGCCCTTCATATAACATGTGCATACACTTAAGGTCAGCTTAGGCCTGATCTGTATAGTTCACTTTCTTTTGGCAATGTGTCATTTCTGTACAAGACCAAGCTGTGTTTGAGTTTCTACTACTGCAACAAAACAACAGGACCAAAATCAAGTTCAGGAGGAGAGAGCTTATACTGCTCACCCTTCCACTGCACTATTCATTTAAAGAAGTCAGGACAGGAATTCAAACTGGGAAGAATCCTGGAAGCAAGAGATGATGCAGAGGCCATGGAGGTGTGCTGCTAACTGGCTTGCTTATGTGGCTTGCTCAGCCTGCTTTTTTATAGAATCCAGGAATACCAGCCCAGGGATGGCACCACCCATCATGGGCTGGGCCCTTCCCTATTGATAACTGATTGAGAAAATGCCTTACATCTGGATCTCATGGAGGCATTTCCTCAACTGAGGCTCCTTCCTTTTTGATGACTCTAGTTTCTGTCAAGTTGACACAAAAAACCAACCAGTACACAAGCTTATAGCCATAAGGTTAGATATATTCATTTAATAATGACTAGCAAAAGATACTTACATGGATAATAACTATCAGCAAAGAGTAGCAAGGTGTTGCTCTAAAAGTCTTAAGAATAATGCTGTTATTTAAATATAGTATCTTTCCACAGTTCTGAAAGCATGCATACTATGAAAACTATGTTGACACTGCAGACTAATAATATATAGTTGTAGCATGAATCTTAAAAGTTCTTATTAATAAAATCAAACCCAAGCCAGGTATTGGGGTGAACACTGGAAGGTCAGAGAGACAGAATAAGCCACAGCTATCTCACCTCTCTGAATCCTCAGCTGGTCTTGTTTCCTCAGACTGGATGCCCCGAGCCCTCATCCAGAATGGGTCTCAGCTGAACTCCTGCTAGAAGCCTGAAAGCTTAACCAGCCACATGCTTCTCCAGGGCAAATGCCTCTCCAGGGCAAATGCCTCTAGTTTCTGGTCCTCACGCCTTATATACCTTTCTGCTTTCTACCACCACTCCCTGGGATTGAAGGTGTGCTTTCTGGGATTAAAGGCGTGGGTCACCACGCCTGGCTGTTTCCCATGTGGCCTTGAACTCACAGAGATCCAGAGGTATTTCTGTCTCTGGAATGCTAGGATTAAAGGCGTATGCTACCACTGCCTAACCTCTGTTTCATATTGTGGCTGTCCTGTTCTCTGACCCCAGATAAGTTTATTAGCATACACAATATTTTGGGGAACACAATACCACCACATATAGTAATATGGAAAATAATGAAGAGACCCCATTATGAAGTGATGGGCATTTCACTCATTATTTGTCGTCCCTACACATAATGCTTCTGGGGAAACCCTCATTTCATGGATTTCTGGATGTCTTATTCATTATGGTAGAATTCCTCAAGGTGCTGCTTCTGATCAGATTTGTTTCATTTCACCACTGGTTTAGTAAGGGTCAGTTTACAGACAGAATATTCCTCAGACTTTCAGAATTTGTAATTGTATGAGTCAAGAATATGATATACGTGTGTGTGTGTGTGTGTGTGTGTGTGTGTCTGTCTGTCTGTCTGTCTGTCTGTGTGTGTATAGATAATTATATTTTTCCTTTAGAAACAACATTGGACTTCAACATAATACAACCGTAGAAAAAAACTTAAACTTGAGCCAAATGAATACACACAACACACACAAAAGTAAGACAAAATACAAAGTTATTTACTAAACTATTGTGCTCTCAGTGCCCTGTTATGTAGACTAGAATGGGCATATAATGACTTCACAAAATGTGTTCACTTCATATTATGAAAATATAAGTAAAAAGTGATTTTCCAGATCAGGCTAAAATATGAGAAAAAGTAAGAAATAAGAAGTGTTTTGATACTTTTGATTTGATAAAAAGTAAGGAATCATGGAATCCCAGTCAGAGGAGGAGGTATGTTGAGGCAAGCAGAGATCGGAGAGGTATAATTGCTGGATTTTAAGACATTAAAGTCTTTATGATTTCTAAACATAACAGTAAAAATTAATACAGAAGCACCAATAAATGAAACAGAAACTGGCAACATTGAGAGATCTCTTAATGAAAGAAAATTCTAAAAGTTCTGGCATTGTCTTTGTGCTTTTGGGGTTGAGGAGGCCAAATTGAAGGTTGTGAGACAATTATTGAAATCTGTAGTATCCTTAAAACTGATTTAATGCCTGAACACAGAGATCCTATTTGAAAAAGTTTTGAAGAAATGTCTGCTTGTGATAAATAAGACAAGCAATTTTATTAATTCTGAGGGTTATTATGATTTCTAATCTTCATATTTGTCTGCATTGCTTTCAAATACAATATGTTCTGAGGTGAGGGGTACAAAGAAGATAAATGGTCATTGTGCAGCCAATAAGTATTCTCCTGTGACAACCATATGCCTACTCATGTGAATGTCTTGTGTAATCCAAGTGTAATGCGAGTCCAATGTAAACAGGGACTGATGAATATAATTTGGATTTCTATTTTTTAGCTCCTTTTTTAAAGCAAGTAGCCAAAATGTAGTGAAAAAATGAATGCCAATTTAGTCAAATTGACACAGAATCATGAAAGCCAGTATTTTAAAAATCATTACATTTCAGATTGATGTGTCACTCAGCTGCATTAGATAACTGCCTGACACAATTTCATACCAGAATTAGTGTTCAAAGACAAAAGATAGGGGACTCACAGTCATAATTTTTCATTGCTATGTTGTAAGTGCGAATGATGTACTCAATAAGCATTGATCAGTAAATACACATGAGCACTTCAAGATGAGTATTATTCACTTCACAACCAACACTTCTTACCTGGGGCATAAAATAAATTTCTTCATAAAGCTCTTAAATCAATAGCTCGCAATATACAGGGCATCAGGTTATTGAGTATAGGTATGTTTTCCTGATTCCATATCTGGGTTTTTTTTTATTTTTAGTAAGATTTCAAAGCTCTCATAAGTACATGTTTGCACACATGTGATCATTAATCATTGTTGTCCGACTGAGTACCTCTGGAACTGGTTAACATATAAGTGGCTGGACATACCTATGAGGGATTTTTCTTGATTGGATTATTTGAGGGAGGAAGACTGATTCTAATTCTGGATCCTATGATGTCTGAAAAACCACTGTAAATCCGAGCTCCACAGTTGAAAGAAAGAAGCTGTTGCTTTTGACTGCCTTCCCTCACTTGCTAATTTATCTGTCTGGCTGCGGCATTACTTAGCTGGTATTACCCCCTATTTCTTTGGGATTCCAAGGTAAACTGAAGACCAGTTGAGACATCTTGCTTCATTGGGGACTGAACAACTCTTGGCCTTCCTACTAAGAGACAGCTACTCTTGGACCAGCCAGACAACAGCCCATAAGTCACGTTAGTGAAACCTCCATTTGATATACATGTGTGTTAGAATATGGTCAAATGCATCAATATTTAGTGTATTCTATATTTTAATATAGTAAATCATAAAGTCATTGTATGCATGTAATATATAGTAAAAATTATTTTACAATTATTTTGTGAAGTAAGAAAAAATGAGAAACAATTCCCTTATCTGTTAAAATGACTACTACATTTGACTTTCTTAATTTTTGATTTGGTACAATATTCCTCTACATTTCCCTAAGCATGTTTGTTTTTTAAATTCCTATGAAATATTCACATAGTCAAACACAGAAACAAACACAGAAATTCACACAGAAACAAAACTTCATAATTCCAGCTGACTAATTCTGCCTATGTGTCTCATTTCCCATAACTTTGGGCTTCATTTGAAAATTTGATTATAAATTATATGTATGTTCTCTCTTCTCTAGTCATGCTCCTAAATACAAACAATACAATTTCCTTACCCAAAGGAAAATTCTAGTTCTACATGACTCTTCTATGAAAATTCATATTGAATTATTTCAACTGGTAGGTAAGATTGTGCACAAATGTGGCTTGGCTTGCTTCTGTCAGTTTTCCTCTTTTATTCTATATATTGATCTTCCTAAGTCAATTTCAGACTACTAAATGTTAGGAAAAGGATGGAAGTCGGAAGTGTGGAGAATGATGGTGCAGCCAAGGTACTGGGATGAGCTGAAGCGCAAGTTTACCTACTTTTCTCAAATGGGACAACACTCAAGATTTACCTTTATGATTTACTATACTAAAAAATGGAGCACTTGAGATACTGATGCATTTGACAATATGGTAACCCAGTTTCCAAAGCATAAATTAAAGAAAAAAATGATATTTCTAGGTGATAAAATCTACTTTGAAAAATTAAACACAAAAGAGGATGTCTTGTTTTGGAGAAGAGCTGTGTTGAAAAAAGCCCCCTTAAACATTTTGACATCTAGTATTGTTGGGGATTTTTGTTAATTCATTTTGTTTTGTTTCAAATAATGATTTTATAGTTGTTTAACAATAACAGTAAAATAAACAAACAACAACATTTTAAATCCCCTGTAGAAACGTATATTTATAAAAACAATACAGAACAAAACAAAAAACTCAATACAGAAATGGCAAACCTGGTAAAACTTAAATACATACAAATTCTTTTTTGTTTGTTTGTTTATTTATTAAAAACACAATGTTATAATTACATTTCTTCCTCTCCTTTCCTCCCTCCAGGCCCTCATATACCACTTCCTTTCTGATTTCTTTCAAATTCATTGTTATTGCATGCAAACACTTCTATACATATGTATTTCTAAGTGCATCCTGCTCAGTCTGTATAATGTTACTTGCATGTATGTTTTCTAAGGCTGACTACTTGGTATAGGATCACCAAACTGGTGTTTTCTTCACTAAGGGAGACTATTTCTATTACCTTTACCAGCCCTATGTTGCCTGTAGTTCTTTATGGTTCATACCCATTGGATTTTCCACTTCCACTTTCGAATGTCTACTGGTATCCGTCTTGTTGAGCTCGTGCTTGTGCAGACATGTTGAGGAGTGTAGTAGGACAGGCCCATAGGGTCCAGGAAATTGGCTCAGACCAGGTGCCAAGGCATACACATAATGTACTTCCTTATGAGCCAACCTAGAGTCTACCTGAGGGTCTAGCAACGGGTGCTGTCAGAGTTCCTGGTCAATGTCAGTGTTCCTGATAATGCCCAGCCAGTGAGGGATGACCATAAAGACTGGGTGCTGGGAGGAGTGTATATAAGGTCTTCTCTGTTATGGAATAATAAGTTGTTTTTTTGTCTTCAACTGACTCCGCGTGTGTGAGACTTTGATGCTGTGCCTTCTCTGCCCACCCCCACCCCCAGGGAGCTGTTGGGATCCAGCAACAGTTGAGGTTTTTTTATGTGGGAGGGAGACCTCTTTTCCATGCAAGGCCAAAATTAGACACTAAAATAAATGGTTTTTTTTTTCTCAGAAAAGGAAAATAAAATTGTGAAATATAAATTTGTATGATCAATTTCTATAAGACCCTTCTTTTAAAGTTAATAATGTGAAATAGAATTTCAACATAAAGTAGAAATGGATGTTAGGTTTTGGGCTATAAATTTATCTAGAGTATCTTCCTTTTTGATCTTTCTTTTTAAACTTTCCTCTTTGCTTATATATGTACTGTTTCCAAAATTCATGACTGCTGACTGAGTAAACTATTCCTCTCAAGGCCCATTTCTTAATTTTATAAATCACATGGTTTGGCAACAAATTGCACCCTATGCTAAAGTATAATTTCTTAAATGTATTGAAAAATAAACATGTAGAAAAGTCAAGAAAACCAACAATGTATCTGAAATCCAGGTACACTCAAATTTCGCTCTGCACAACCATAACAAGTAAGTCTCATTAAGACACAATGTCTGGGCTCCTATCAAAGAGTCTGGAGATATACTGGTTTATGTTCTGATTCATACAAGTTTATTTCTTAATGGTTTCCTTGGTGACACTAATGAAACTGATGTGGCATGTCTCTACATCAATTATTTACATTTGTTTTTCTGATAGGCCATAATCCTGATATTCAAATGATACAGATGACAGAAAGGATTTTTCTTCTGGTTGTCTAGTACTGTGTTTGTAAGTTCTGGAAATTAAGATTTTTGTTACATAAAGCTCTCTCACTAATGATATAGGGCTAGAAAAAAATAAAATTTGACACTTTAGTAAAGTAAAAGTATCTTTACTATTAATATACAAATGGTGAAGAGTGACAATTTTGAAATACCATAAGCCATACCTTCAATGTCTCTCATAAATACAAAACTTCAACATTTGCAGTATACTTTTTACAGTTTAGACATATATATACAGCATTTCATAGGGGCATACTATATTGAAATAATAAGAAAACAAGACAGTTACCTATACAGAATTTGGACAGAATGTATAAGTTAAAAAAATAAAAGGACTGCATGTTTTAATACTACTGAATAGAGAATCGAATTCACATACCTTCAAATGTGGTTTTTTAATTATTTTTATTATGAAGTTGATTAAATTCTCAAAGGGGTTAGAGACAAATCTTAACCAATAACATTTTTGAAGATGCAAAATAATTGTCTTTGTTTTTAGTGATATTATTTTTACTGTAGCATGTTGTTAAACATTCTGTTTGCAAATTGAATTATAAAGTCTATCTCTGCTTACATAGTCTTCCAGACGCCCTTACGGTTTTGTCTTTGCTCTACTATTATTGGCATGAATATTCACCTAAAATGATTTTATTCTTCGGTTAGGCATTTCTGTGTCTCTTCCAAACCAGGAAATTCATTCTCCTGACAATTTCATTTCCTTTTCCCTTAACTCTGCAGTTTGGTATTGATAGAAATGCTGCAAACAGCATTGCTTTATCATTTTCTTCCATGCAAGGCTAAAATTAGACACTGAAAGTATGAGTTTGTAAGTAAGAAATGGATAAAGTTGTGATATATAAATTTACATGGCAAATTTCTATAATAACCACCAATGAACAATGTTTGGTCAGTAACTAGAAAACTGTTGTAAAATAAAGAAAATTAAAGAAACTGTATTAACTGAATGATTTAAATTATTATAAAGGTATATAGAAATAATAAGCTGTTTTTTGAGAATATCATGTGTTATCAAATAAATATTTATTATATATAATATAAAAGTCAGAGACTATTATATGAAGAGAGTTATTATTTTAGTAATTTTGTAGACTGTTGTTAAATATCTGCATCTTAATGGGTGAATACAATGTTAAACCAAAAAAGGGTGGAGTCTGGAAGAAAATTATATGTACCCAGCACTTACTATTGCTAGGCCTTTTGTAATATTTGCGTTTATACAAACAAATGGTTGTTTCATATTAGAATATTATTAAGACCATATATATATATAAAATATTATCTTGAATAATTTAACTTCTGTGATTAAATTTGAATTTTTAACAACCACAATTCAAGCTTAGCATATGTAAATATATCTATATGCTATTTCAAATTTAGACAGAATATTCGAAATAGTTAATTAAGAAATAGAAATTGGAGATAAATAAGAAAATTCTCATTGTAAAATGATTTTCAGCATCTATGAAGTTTGTTAAAAAAAATTCAGAACTCTATTTGGAAAACAAACTAAGCTTTTACATCATACTCCATGAAAAATAATGTAATTTTAAATAACTATGATATGCTTCACCAATATTTTTTAAATTAAAAACGTAAACTTCTCTGTTATTTCAATTATAGATATTTTGATCTTCTTTATCTTATCTTCACATAGATGATTTATGATCTCAACAGCAACAATGAAGCCCCAAGTGACCCCACAGTAATTGCCCTGATTCTAAATAGCATCTGGTGTATTTCTTGGTGCTAATATCACAGTTTTCCCAATCTGGACTTATCACCTAGAAAAACAATATATAACCAACTCAAGTAGCTCATGGATGGACTACAGTACTGTTTTATTATAAGTGAAAATAAATTTGAGTGTATATTTATATATTGTTTTTGGATTTTTGTGTCTCAGGGAAAGAGGTTGGAACAAAATTTATTCATTGATTGTAAAAAATCCAGCTTTAATATCACATGTATGATCAAAACTTGTAAATAGTGATAGTAGTTGTAATTTTTCTTTAATAGAATGCCATGCTAATGTAAAGGCACAAATACCAGTTAATTATTCAAAATAAAAAGATAATTTTAATATACAACTAATTGCTGGAATTTATAATTCATTTGATAACTAATATCATATTTATATAGATGATTAACACAAAGACTAAGATTCATATGACATTTGTTGGATCAAAAATCTTTCAAAAATGATGTAGGTATTAATATTAAAAAAATAAAAGTTTTAAAGACTGTTAATGTTAGACATTAGTATAAATAGAACAGTAATATATCTTATCCACAAAATAATAAATTAACCTGTTGAAATCACAATTTTAACACATTCAAAAATCATTGTAAATTATTTTGACACATTTGCATCAATTTTAAAAATAAAATATGTATTAAAATTCAAATATTAAAACTTCCTCTTATGGGGTGTCGAATAGAGATTGTCATTTTTTGTCTGCTCCTAACCTTTCATTTGTTCTGTGTTTAAATTGGCATGAAGTTTAGATGATCTTAACAATACCTAAATTTTGTCTAGTGGACACTTGATTATTATATGGAAGTGGACTTTCAGATAGTAAAAGTTACATAAATTCATTTACTCTAAAACAAGATTGAAAAAATAAGAAATCATTTCAGGCTACTCATAAGTTGAGAATTCACTATATGACATTCTTATTTGGAAACTTTACAAATTGTGTCATTTTAGGAGAATTTCTTTGAAATTTTAAAATGTTTACCCACATTAATATGTTGTCTGCAGAGCATTGATTTCAAGGACAGTACTGGTTCAGCATCTCCCAAACAACTGAAACCGGGCATGAACTCTAACCAAAGTTACCCAATGACTCCATAAGATGGACAAGAAATTTAACACTAAGTATATAAATTTAATTCAGTTTCTTTTCATAGAAAATCTGAAGACATGAGGAAACTAAAGCTTCAAATTGAGAAAACACATAAAAAATTTGTTCTTCTGAATTCTCTGTTCCTGTGGTATAGCACAAATATGACAATTCTAAACATGCGAAATTGCTTTATCAGTCATACAAATTATTTTAATAACGTTAGTTTAAAACCATGTGGTTCTATCCAGGAAAAATCAGTGTTCATGGCTATTGCTTCATAGACACCACTAATAAGCCTGTTCACTTTACACAAACAAATTCAAGTATTTCTACTAGTTTTAGCACATTTGGTACAAAAATAAAATGAGCAAAATGAAGTACAGCTAGAACCTAAAACTGAAATGACCAGACAAACATAAGTTAAATATCCCAGGCAAATCTATCAAGAACATGTTTGATAATCAAGTTTGTCAAAGGGTTAAACTGGTTGGTTTGCTTATTTTAGTCTCTGCTCAGTTTCTTAAATAGGCACAGATTTCTCTTTTTTGGGGGGGGCGGGGGTTCTCTCTCTTTCTATTCAGAATATGCCAGGATGGGCAGCAAGGAGAGATCCCTGCATTAACCCTGAATTTCCAGAAAAGCACTGTGGAGATTACAGCATCTTTATATGCAGTTGGGCACATTCAGTCTAGCTGACAGCCAGCAGATGAGGTACAAGATACAATAAATCATTTTTCTCTCCTTGGATGACAAGTTTAAGCACTTTATAAATAAAAGTATTCCAGAGTGGCACTAATATGGTATCTAATTTTCATGAAATTACCTCTAAAGAGAGATGGTGCAAAAGCAGGTCTGTCTTCACTGTTAAAAATATTCCTCCAATGAACTATCAGAATGTCTTCTCCAATGCATCAATATTGAAGCTATTCACTTGATACCAGAATACCAAAGGTCATGAGGAGGAGGGAGAACATAGAAACCTTAGCAACTCTGACTTAAGAAATTATCTAAACTCTGCTGCTCACTTATGTTTATTGACAGCCTCAAATGTGTTTTTCCTTTCATGTGAGTTAAATCACAGTTCAGACTTTGACCTAAGAAGTTTGCATAGTGTGTAAGTTAGTAACTATCATATTCTTGTATAGTCCTTAAGAAGGGAATTAGAAAGTCTATGTTGATAGTTAAATGATTGCTTCAACCATAGCTGTTTATTAAATATTTTAAAATGGGTTTAGAATGCATTTTAAAATACACTGTTTGAAAATAAAACAATAGTAGCATTTCAATCGCTCATTTCTCTTCTGGCACATTTGAATGTTTAATTAATTCACTTTACCAAGTACTTTTAATTATGAATTAGCCATTTCATTTAATAAGGGATATATAATAATAATGACCGTCTAAATCTGTACACCAAAACATATCTAATATGACTCGAAGTACTTGAAAACAACTTTATTTTTGATAAATTATTGTATAAATAAAAATAATCATGTATTTATAAATATATCAAGACAGCATATTGATATTTTCCCATTTAAATTCACTTTATTTGAAGCTGAGGGCAGAAATCAATACCATTTTTACTTGTAATACATTTACTTTTTGCGTAATCCACTGTGAGTGAATATGGTATACATAAAAAGAATTTAGGGAGCTTTTCTAATCTAATTTTACACACAACTAATCTTCTTTTAGATGTGTAACAATTTTGGCCTGGTATCAGTGTATCCAAGATCAATGTTGAAAATGCAATGTGGTCATAAGTTGAAAAGAGTTCTCCAACATTTTTTCAATTTCTAATATCTGCAAAAGATAACCAACTGACCCCTACAAGCCTGGTTTCCCTGAAATTCTCTTGATAAAATTATAACCTTTATTATGTGCCTTCATTTTAACCTGAAAGCCATTTCAATTGTGTGTTTGCCCAAGATAAGATTCATGAACATGCAGGGCTTCCGTACACATTTAGCTCACAATGCTTTTGCTCTGCCTTCCACTTACAACCTATTAGTTTAGGGAGCTGAAATACATCTGTTGGTGTTATGTGAGACAAAATTTTTAAAAGAAAAGCAATTTAGCCATATAATAAATTGCAGTACTTCAGTCATAGAATCAAGCTGATACCCCAAAACTGGTGCCAATCAAGCCTTTATACCTAAATTCTTAACAAAAATAAACAACCACAACAACAACAACAGAAGTAAATGGACTGTGGCAGGAGGAGTTGATCATATGTATATGTGTACAAGCTATTCCAAGCTAGACGTTTCCCCAGAAATTAAGGTCAATGGAATAGGTTTGGTCATACTGTCAATGAAATTCCCTTGCTCTTTGTGGTGTTGACCAAGCCACTGAGACTCTGGTTACGCTTTACTGTCATCTTCTTTAGACTGGATGATGTCATTAGACACTTTAATTTCTATAGTTTCTGCGTTTAGGACTTCTTTCCCATTTTCTTCTTTTAAAGGCAATTTTCTGGAAATAAACACAGAGATAACAAACTCAATTTCTAGGGATAATTTAAAACATGTTTCTGACCATTTCCATAAGCATTTTGTACATGAAACATGCTACAGTTGATACATAGAAAAAGATTAAATAATTTATTTTAATACTTATTTTATTCTTTGAGAAAATAATACTTCCCCTTCGTAGTCCTTCCTGCTAGCCCTACCATATGCTTTTAGGGCTCTCCTTTAAATTTGCAGGCTCTTTTTTTCCATTAATTGTTGTTGCATACATATGTGTACATGTACATACAAATATATTCTGAAATCCAACCTACTCAGTCGCTACAATCTTCCTTTTCAGAATATTTTCAGGGACAACCTTTTAAGTTTTTAAAGAATTTATTACAAAATAAAATAATATGTAGCAAAATAGTTTGAATTTACCATTGTAAGAATGTAATGTAATACAGAGGATATGTGAAAAAAAGTATTTGTGAATTCAGGTGAGCCTAATTGTTCATTGTGGCTAACTTAGGTTTGATAATTTAAGTTTAAATTACAAATAAATTGCCGGATGGTCGTGGTACATGCCTTTAATCCTAGCACTTGGGAGGCAGAGGCAGGCAGATCTCTATGAGTTTGAGGCCAGCCTGGTCTACAGAGGGAGTTCCAGGACAGCCAAGGCTACACTGAGAAAGCCTGTCTCAAACCATTCCCTAAAATAAACAAACAAACAAACAAATAAATATAAAAATATTGAATTATTCAAAGCCTAAATCCTGACACATGTCCACTACTTGGATTATCATCTTTAATATTTATCACATAGGACCGATCTACGGTCTCTACATACATGTGACAGTTGTATAGCTTGGTCTACATGTAGAACTCCTAGCAGTGGAAGCTGGGGCTGCCCCTAACAAGTTGGCTGGCTTTTGGGACCCACTGGGTTGCCTTGTTCGGCTTTAATACAAAGGGTGGAGCTTAGTGTTACAGCAAGTTGATACACCATGCTTTGTTGATACCCATGGGAGGCCTGCCTCTTTCTGAACAGAAACAGAGGAAGAGTGGATGGGGAGCAAGAAAGGGAAGGAAATTAGAAGAGAGGAAGGAGGCAAAATTACAGTCAGGATGTAAAATAAATGAATTAATTAAATTAATAATAATGAAAACCCCATAAAAATTGGTGGGTGGCAATGTCATTACATGCAATTAAAAATTATGTTAGTTACCAATATTATCTCTAAATTCAGGGAGAGTAATGTTATTTAGGAAGTTAATTCTTGTATTTTATATTTATGCATATGTTTCTTTGGAATTTTCAGTATTATTTTTCCTCATACTTTTATTATATTGCTGAACAAAACAATACCTGTTTTATAAAAGTTATTTGTTTTTGTTTTTGTTTTTGTTTTATGTCTACGCGTGTTTGCCTACATCTATGTATGTGCACAGCTTTTTTCCAGGGTGCCCCCAGAGGCCAGAAAAATGTGTAAGGTTTCTTGGAACTGGAGTTGCAAATGGTTGCGAGGCATCCTGGGGTGCTGGCTGGGAAGTGAACCTGGGTTCTCAATAAAAGGAACAATTGATTTTAAACACCTAACCATCTCCACAGGTTCCTCATTTTTTCACTGAAATTGGTATAGCTTCATTAATTTTCTTTTCTTTTCTTTTTTTTTTTTTTTTTGATTTTTTGAGACAGGGTTTCTCCATGTAGGTTTGGTGCCTGTCCTGGATCTCGCTCTGTAGGCCAAGCTGGCCTCGAACTCACAGAGATCTGCCTGGCTCTGCCTTCCGAGTGCTGGGAATTAAAGATGTGCACCACCGCCATCCCACTAGCTTCATTAAATTTAAATTTAACAAAATTGAATGAAAATTTCCTTTCTTTTTTCTATTATAACATTCACTAGTTCAGTGATCCATCTTATGGATGCTACCTTTTGAACTAATGCTTCCTTATTGACAAAATGATGCTCTAAATGTTCAAAAATACAAATTGAGCTCACCTTGGTCTTTAATTTTATCATTATGAGGGAAAATTAATGTTGCTATTTTAGTTACCCTGGGTTCACTTGCAACTTACATTACATTTTGAATAATGAAAATAAGCATTTTTTCATGAAAACCCAAGCAATTATGTTAAAAGTAATCAATCGAATTCAGGGAGCAGTGGGGTAACTGGTTAGACGGAAGGGAGGTGAATACTGAAAAGGAGAAAAGAGAGATAGATTAAGGCATCAAAGACCTTGCCTCGCAGTGAATCTTATGATCAACAACCCTAACCTGCTAGTTAAGGAGACAATGACTGCTAGAGTGAAACTAATTACCCCATTATTGGACTTGAGACCTGCTCAAAAAAAAAAGGCGGGGGAGGATATCCATTCCTGGTGTTATAAACTGGTCAAGAAGAGGTGGTTGAGAAGGTATTAGGTCCCAGAGTTGATCTTATTACTGTTGTTAGGCTAAATTGAAAAGATTCCATACTAAATATCCATGTTTCTAAACTTAGGCAAATGCTTCTTTCAGTCTCAGTCACTCTTTCCATGAGTGGGAGTCAATGCAGAGTCCCAAAGCAGCTCAAGGTGCTGCTAGAAAGCGGCAGTTGAGAACTAATGCCTGAAGAGGGGGGCATTAATACCAACTACTCAGATACTCATAGAATATCTGGAAGAGGGGCCAAAGGAATGAGTCCAGTGATGGAGAGAATTTCTGTGAAATGTTTTCTTCTGGAAATTAGGGGCATTGGTAACGCGATCAGAATGAAGGGACAGCTGTCTAACTCCACCGGCTCAATCTGAGACTATCAACTGTTTCTTGTGCATTAGAGACATGCTTAGAGGGCCTCTTTGCAGAACTGTTGACAACTGATGGATCATGACTCAAAAACAGTCATTCTATTCTGTTGTACTCTCCTTTGTGAGTCACTGTCTCTCCACCATACTCCAGTAGATAGAGAGACTCATGGTCACAAAAGGTACATGTTACAAACTCTGTCAACAGAGACAGAGATGTGAGATAAGGAGTTATAGAGAGGAGACAGATTGACAAGACTGGAAATAGGATGAGAGACACTACAGAAGAGTGGAATTAGAATGCACAGGATATGTTTACGAAATGGTCAAAGAATACATTTAGTGAAAGTATGTGAAATAATAATTTCCTTAATAATCTAATTATTTTGCAATATTTATCAATATTCAGTGTGGTAACTCATTTCCTGCCACATATGTATTTCAGTAAAATTTATTTATAATTTAAAATATGATTTCCCTCAAATTATCAATCAGTGTATGAAAATCCAATTCTGAAACACATTTTTTATTTTTAACATTTTTATATGAGAGTGTAAATATATAATTTAAGGCTTAAATTTTTCTGATACTGATAGAGAATTTTCAAGTGAAAGAACTTAAAGAAATGAATTACAATGCCGGGTGGCAGTGGCACACACCTTTAATCCCAGCACTCAGGAGGTAGAGCCAGACGGATCTGTGTGAGTTCCAGGCCAGCCTGGTCTATGGAGTGAGATCCAGGACAGGTACAAAACAAACAAACAAACAAACAAACAAATGAACAAACAAACAAACAAAAATAAAAACAAAAAGCAAACAACAACAAATCAAATGGACTACAATAGTCAAATGAAGTTTTATTTAAAAAAATAATAATTCCATTAATGCTAATGATATCTTTGATTTCTTGTTACCAATAACTACAACACTTTTCCACTTTACTGTTATTGATTCCCAAATACAAGCATTTGAGCTACGTACTCAGGCTCTGTTAGTGGTGTGGTTTCATTTGGCTCATTGACTGGACTCCCGTCTTCATGATTTGTGATTCTTTCATCCTCTGTTCTCATTTCCACAATTGGTTCTTTTGATCCATCTTTCCTAAAAAGATATATTAAAATATTTGATTCTTCAATGTGTCAAGTGCTCAAGTGTGAATGACACACACACACACACACACACACACACACACACACACACACACACACGGTAGACACTTTGCAGTTAATCAAATCTGAACATTTTTTCTTTTAAATTCCTCTTTTCATGATTTTCTACTAAATAACTGGGCAGAAGAAATCTGTCTCTTATTATCATTGTCATTATATTTTTGATATTGTCATTGTTTCTTGTTAGGTAAGGTAGCAAACCTCTGTAATCTAGTGCCCCGCAGCCAATTAGGAAGATTGTAAATTTGAGGCCAGCTTTGATTGTGAAGAAAGGCCATGTTCCAAAAAGAAAAACAAAACAAAACAAAGGAACATTATTTTGGAAAAAAGTAATTTGCATTTTAAAATCTATTTTTAAAAATTAAAATATTTTATTAACCAAAGCTTAAAATATGAAGACTTTCTTGCCTGTTTAAAAAGTTAAATATAAAAAATTTTAAAACAATTGAGAAATTCATAACAGCACTGGAAACAATCATTAGAAATACTGTTTCAATTACACAATGCTGAAAATAAAATATATATGCATTCACAGTGTTGTAAGACTATTTCATCAATAATGTTCTCCACATTTCTCTCTCTATGCCTAGAAATAAACAACAGTAACAGAAAAACTAACAATAATTTTATTGACAGAATTTACCAGACAATGAATCACAGAAAATTATTAGGATGTAAACTATGATGAAAGAGAAATTGTACACTAAATTAATCTCACTGTTATTGATATGCTACATAAACTTTCAATTGAGACTAATTTCTGTCCTTTACATTTATTTTGTTTTCATTTTTTTAATGAATTTTTTTTTACATACCATCCCCAGTTCCCTCTCCTTCCCCTTCTCCTACCCCAGGAAGAGAAAATAGCTAAGATCTCCTGGGTAAACTGAGAGAAGTGGGTAGAACGGAGGGGATGAGGGAAAGGAACATGAGAGACCAAGATAGTTGAGTTGGGGGAGGGACAGAGAGGAAGAGCAGTAAAAGAGATATCTTGATAGAGGGAGCCCTTATAGACAAGGGAGAAACTTGGAGCTAGGGAAATTCCCAGGAATCCACAAGGATGACCCCAGCTAAGACTCCTAGCAAGAATGGAGAGGGTGCCTGAACTGGCCTTCCCCTGTATCAGATTAGTGACTACCTTAATTGTCATCTTAGAACCTACATCCAGTAACTGATGGAAGCAGATGCAGTGATCCACAGCCAAGCACTGGGCTGAGTTCCTGGAGATCACTTGAAGAGAGGGAGGAGAGATCACATGAGCAAGGGGGATCAAAATCATGATGGGGAAAACCACAGACACAGCTCAGCGGAGCTAGTGGGAGCTCAAGGACTCTGGACTGACAGCCGAGGAACCAGCCTGGAACCAAACTAGGCCCTCTGAATGCGGGTGACAGTTGTGAGGCTATATTTTGTTCTCAATCTCAAACTGAAGAAAATATATTTGGAACAACTGAAACTTTTATTAATTAATTAATTAATTAATTAATTATGATGTGTTATGTAAGATTTGTGTATGTATATGTGTGTGTTTTTATATGTGTATGTTTGTATGTGTGTGTGTGTGTTGTGTGTGTCTCTGGAAGAATTATAAAATGGTTTCAGTTGAAATACCAGAGACAAGAGTAGCAAAGCAAACATGAAGACTAGCAAAGTAAATAAAGCTTCAAGTCAATGACAAAAAATTGTATGTGCATTTAGTGATTATTAAATGTAATATTGCTGTATTGGTTAAAAGATAACATGAAAAAATAACACAATAGGGAACACAAGAAAAGATTCACTCCTACATGTCTGTCAGATATTGTCAAAAGACATTACTATTTGTAAACAATGCATGGCAGTTTCAATTAGCAGTGTGGCTGTGTTAATATAGATTAAAGTGAAATTACTAAGAAGAATCTGGATCCCAACTATGGTAAGTTTAAGCAAAGATAGGAATATAGTAGTTTTCTGCACATTAAGCAAAGTTAACTTAGTGCATTTTTATAACTTAAAACTCTCAAAGCAGAATCAAAAATTAGAAGATTAGAAAATTTTACTGTATTAAATTTAAATGTCTGTGTTCTTGAATGGCAACATTTGACATTCAAATGATTTCAGAAAATTATGAGACCAAATTGAAGATGATATACAATAGATATAATTTATAAAAAAGGAAATAAAATGCAGAAAATGTTCTTGCTGTGGGGTATTTTGAACTGATATAATCACTTGAGTTTCTTTTTCCCTCAGGGTCTCCAAAAGCTGGAGAGGCATATTCTATATCCCTTTAATTCCACAGGTAAATATAGAAGAGAAATTTTGAATTGGGATTTCACAGAAGTAAAGTGAATACTACTAAAATATCAGTTAAAATTTTAATGATAAAATAAATTATCCCATAATGAACTATCGATAGAGATTTAAAGGCACAATGTATCTACCCACATAATATAGACAAAATTGCAAACAAATATTAGATGGAATGAAGAAGTTAGAAAAATGCTCATTGTGGATGCATCCATTTGTGTATTACTCACATGGTAAAAATCAATATGTAGTCTAAGAAATTAAAGTAGAACTTCTATTTTAAAATTAAATAAGAAATGCAAAGGAAATTTAAATGATAATATTATTATATTGATGAGAAACTTGAACAAGAGTGTCTAGTCTGTGGACATCCATTAAGCTGCATGCACATGCTCTATGGTTACATATCTCTTAACTCTTTACTCCCATAATTGTAAAAGCATTCAGACAGCAACTATTCTAAATGTAGAAATAGATACACATATGTGGACCTATGTGTCTTCATTTGCTTTCTATCGCTGTTATACAAGCGCTGATCTAAAGCAGTTTAGCAAGGAAATGATTTATTTGGCATACAAGTCCTGATCACGGTCCATCAGGGATGGAAGGGAAGCAGTAGTAACTCCAGCAGAGGAGGGAACCTGGGGGTAAGAACTGAAGCCGACATCATGGAAGAATGCTGCTTGCTCCTGCTGATATGTTCAGTTTGCTTTCATATATACCCCAGGATATTCCCTGGGTTTACACTGTCCATAGTTCTGATCCCTTCCACATCTATTTCCAGTTAAAAAATATTCTATAGAAATGCCTACAGGACAGTCTGCTCCGTGTAATTTTTCAATGGAGGTTCCTTGCTCTCAGATGACTCCATCTTATGTCAAGTTGGCCAAAAAGTAAATAGCGAAATATACTCAAAATTCTGATATACATCTTAACATATACTACTATATATACATTGTAAAAATACAAATAATATTTTATTTTTAAAATGATATTGAACAAGGACCAAATTAAAAAAAATCTTTAAGCAAATAAAAACCCTACTACTAGGCAAACAAGATTATGTAATTAAATTACATATATAAGTTTCCCATGGCTACACAGGTGGGAAAAAAGAATAGATAATATTAGATAATAAAAAGAAAATTTCCTGACTAGCTCCCAGAAGACAGTGAAGCTGAAGAAGAGGTGAAGTGAGAATAATTATATAAAAGCATGAAACTATCAAAGAACAAATTTAATATTTATTTGAAACATCCTGAAATGACCAAACCTCAAAGAAAGCACTCTACAAACAAACAAATCCTGAAACACTTTGCCAGATACAAAGCTCTGCATACAGAAGCACTCCTTCACAGGACATTTTAAATTAGGGAAAACATTTCAGAAAAAAATTAGTAGCAGTTGCCTTGGGTTGGGATGTTAGTGTAACATCAACTTGGAAAGAACGTAAATGAACTATTTGTAGATGCTTCCATAGTCTCACTCCTTGGAAAGAATTTATCAAAGATGTATTCATATTTGTGAGAATACATCAGATAGAATATTCTGTGTATGTGTTTATATGTACACATGTTATACAGATTTAAGGTCAGCACAGACAGTAATATTTGCTCTGTATTCTAGTTGAACACCTGGCATGTCTTAGAAGACAGCCCCGAACAAAGTGTTCAAGTTGAACTTGAGCGTCACTCATGGGAGGTGGTGCTGGTATCTAATACTCACAGGTATGCTGCCTTTCCTTCTTCAAGTTCTTTGCTCTTTCCACTTGAGCCGCTTTTCTTCCCACACATTCTCCTGGTAATGCACATTAGTAACCCACATTGTCGAATGAAGAAGCAGCTGACATCTATCACCACAAGGATTAGCAAAAGGGCAGCAACTCCAAGGCCAATGATGGCTCCTAGCCCAAGACCATTAAAAAGTGTGTCTTAAAAAAGAAAAAAAATTCCATGAAATATCCGCAATACAAGCTATGAAGAACTATTTTTAAAGTAACTTCTAGTAATATATATATATATACTCAAATATAGATGAAGAAAACATGTAGTAATGTCTGGAAGGCTTCAATACCTTGATTACTGGGATATATTGTCTAGCTATCAACCATATTTTAGGAGTGACATGTTAATAAGTTAGTTATTTTTCAAACTTTCTTTAGAAAGAAGATAAGTAACTTCTATTCAACATAGTCCTAGATGCACAGTAGGGAAGAAAACAAATATCATCATATCACGAACCAACTTGAGCAGAAAGTCAAAGTTAATCACATTGTTAAAAAGTAACTATATTATTTTTATTAGAGAAGGGTTATATAAGTGTTCATTCAGTATGATGGTATTTTGGCATTCTAACTAAAACTTAAATTGGATGTCTCCAAGCACTTGACTTTGACGGAGGAGACAGATTTTTAAACACCTGCTAAGAATAATTTTGAAATCATCACTTCAAAAAAGATGGTTGCTTGTGCTTTTGTAGGTAATATTTTAACATTAAAGTACTATATAGCTGGGTGGTGGTGGCTCATACCTTTAATCCCAGTACTCAGGAGGCAGAGGCAGGCATATCTCTGTGAGTTCAGGGCCAGCTTGGTCTACAGCCAGGGCTGTTACACAGACAAGCCCTGTTTTGTAAAACTAAGAGAGAGAGAGAGAGAGAGAGAGAGAGAGAGAGAGAGAGAGAGAGATATTATACAGGTGTGACTTTTAAGATTTTAAGATTCTTTATTGGTTTTTATATTAATAAGATGGTCCATTTCTTAGATGGACCAGTTTTCCTTGGCATGCATTTGTAGGGAGTACCGAGTGTCATGCAGACTCTGTCTGTGAAGAGGTGGCTGGGAGGAGGAGGGGACAGAAAAATAGAAATATTTAGAGTCAGCTAGTAATGAAAACAAGTCAATGATCCTGTATCTGCAGTTGAAGATGACAAGATTTTACAATCATAACAGTGTAAGTAGGACAAATTGAATATTGTCTTATCTAGAGGAAAAGGAGGTGATGTAACTATTTCATACACTTTTAATTATGAATACAATATATTCCAAGAATTGCATATGACATTATAAAATTGTACATCTCTTTAATGATAAAATATATTAATTTTGCCAAAAATAAAAATTGAATGGTCCTTTAGTAATTATTATGAAACCAAAAATGAATAGATGCTTCTGTGACACACACATAGATTATGCATAAAACTGATGTTTTATCTTTAAAATCCTATGTAACCTCCGTAGATTGCTCGCTGTACATGATCCAAAAACCAAATTTCCAAAAAGTGAGTAGAAAAAATACAGGTGAGATAGGACTTCATAACTCATTTAAATTCCTCTCACAGCTAAACAAAGCATGTGGCAATAAATTCTACAGATCATTGTTACTATGCCTGCCGAATGACAAATCTCACATGTGCCTGTACTAATGATAAATTACTGCTTTGTCCTACAATCTACAGCATCAGATGTCAGAAAACTGTTCCAAATACAGTTGTATTACATAGTTACAGGCTTCTATCTCATTTTGTAAATCTAGGATGCCTCCTTATTTAATGAGGACAGTTATGCAAACAACTACCTGAAAATAGCAAAAAAGTTATTTGGGAAGAACTCTGTACTGAGGAATCCCTACATGAAGATCAAATAACAATTAGCTTTTGTTGTCATTGTTGCCAAATTACCATTTAAATAAAGGATTAAAACACATCACCTGTGCTCAAACCTAGAGCTAAGCTACAAAAGTATCTCTGCTCCTGATAAACCAAGGCCAAGCAGAAACTTATTAAATACTGTTTACTCTTTAGAAAATAAATTTTACAAAATAACCAAGGAAGCCTAGTTAGCTTTGTCATAATAAATATTTTGTGCATAATATTTATGGAGTTTTATAAGTATATGGATGTCCATTTCTAACTTTAGGGAAATTGTTATTTGTAAAACACTTTATAATACTTTATAATCATGATAACTGATGTCAAAATAGTTTTCATTTCCTAGAAAAACAAAATTAAACACTTTACATACGAGGTTAAATGAAATATTTGAATTATTTTCATATAAAAGTAAAATATATTTTGCTATCAAGATAATATTAATTATAAAATATGTTTGTTATTAATACTTAGTTTTTATTTTTCTTAATTTTAATAATGGCTAAAATATACATTTAAATGCTTCTATTTTTCATATGTAACATTTTATTATAGTAATTATGAAGATTATTTTACTGCTAACAATTTACTTTGGAACAACACTTTCATTCATTTATAATTTGAATTTTCAATGCTGACCTACATGTACAAACACATATGTATGATAATATTGTGATTTGAAGACTAAGAAGAATTTCAAAGACATGAACAAATTTCTTGCACAAGTTAACAGTGTGATTTAATTTTTTAGCAAACTGGAACGGGACACAAGTAATTATTCAAGTATTTGAAGCTCATATTTTCACTTTTTGTAATATTCATAGTGACATTATAAGCATGAAAAATTCATCACACAGAAAAATGAATTTTAAGTTCTATATTATGCGAGGGAAAACTGAGGTTCAAAGAAATCATTTACCCTGGCCCCCTCCAAAAAAAAGAGTTGTAGAATAAAGACCTCTTTAACTCAAAATTTTATATAAGTTATTGCAAATGCTAACATTATATTGGATTTCACCACATAAAGATAGAAATTAAGTAAAGTATATGTTATTTTATATAATACTCTTATACGAAATATTTATTATATATTTTTCTCTATCATTAGTTGAATAACAACAATTTAACAGTTAGGTTCAAATGAACAATATAAATTACATAACATATGTCTGTCATAAGCTTCTTTTTATTCACCTTTCATTTTATTTCTGGAAGAAAGAATTTTTTTTAGAAATGAGTAGGATCAAAATGCTTAAACATAAATCTTTAAGTTGCTATGTTGGCTAAGGTTTATTATTCAAATCAAGCAAGAGAACCATTGGACTGGTTCTGCATTCTGTTTCTCAGCTACATTTCTTCAACTCTAATAAATTTAGAATTAGACACCCAAATCAATCTCTTCTCCAAGTAATTACAAAATAGTATTCTTGCTTCAATCAAACCACAAGTCAAAGCACTAAAATAAAAAAAAGAATTAAATTCAAGTTTGTATTATACATGCCATATATTTCTATTATAAAATAAATTCATTACTGAAACAGTGAATTATTTTGACATGAAGTTTATTGTACTTGAGAATATGTATATTAGATTTAAAAAAAACATTGTTCTAATAGATTCAGAGTAGCCTTACTTTTTGACTTCTTATTTTAGTACTTTAATTCAACTATATTTCTTGTGTGTACATTAATTTTGTTCTAAGTTTATTAAAAATTCTTTCAGTACTTGGCAATATTTGATAATGACATAGAGAACAAATTCTATGTTTTATTTTAGACATTCATTACTACTTTCATTATAGAATTTGCTCAGCGCTGTAAAAAAGTAGGTTAAAAGTACAGAAAATAGAGCAGATACTCAAAACCTTTTTGATTTTCATTGTGCTATTTCATATCAAATGCTCTTTGTTCTCACATTAGAAATGGGTCTTTATAACTCCTTGGTATATGTTGCTAACTAATCAAGTTAGGACAACACCCTTTTAAATATCAACTGATAACCTTAGTATCAACCTATAGAGATACATACACACACACACACACACACACATATATGTGTGTGTGTGTGTGTGTGTGTGCTCTATTTGAAAGAAGTTGCAAATATAAACATGATGTGTATAGGTCTTGTATCTCAATGAACTATTCTATTGAAGAACAAACAAGGAATACCTCAGCTTTTATCATGTCCAACATAAATAAATTTAGTGGTGATTTTGAGCAATTCAGAATGAGGAATTTAAATTGATCAAAGATGCTATAATACTCTGTTAAAAATACAACCATTGAACATTAAATATTTGAGAGTGCATTTTGAAACAAAAGAAATTTGAAATATTGATACAATGTAATAAAGAATACATAAAATATTTAAGTGTTCCAAAAATAGTTTTAGAAAGTATATGAGTTAAAGTTTATTCATATGTATCTTCCTTAAGAGTTATTTGTATAAATGAAAGGCTCAATTAATTCAAATTTAAATTGTTTGAGAATATCTCATCTTAGAATCTAAGGGGTGAGATGTGGTGCAGAAATCGAGCCTGTCATGAAACTGGCAGCATCAGGCTCCTTCCAAGGAAGGTTTCATTGCTTCTGGTCCCCACCACATGACTGTGGCCAGACAGGACTGTAGATATGAATAAGCCTAACTGCAGGACAGCAATAAAAAGAAAAAGAGAAATCAATTAAGGTTGTAGAACATGAAGGTCACCTGCTACATGATAGGCCGACATGGGTGTTAGAATCTCCAGCGAATAAATAAGCAGGGGGAAGTTGTAAAATAGACAGGAGGACAGGTGAAAACCATTTGAGTATCTGTAGATTTAAGAGCAAACAGAATACAGACCTTAGTTAAGGAGGAGGAAGGGTCCAGAGTCCCTTCCTCTGTGTGAAGACCTCTCTGCTTCCAGTGAGAGAGAATGACAAGGTTGACAACAAAGTGTGCAAACAGAAGAGAGGCTGAGAAAGTTTGCACTTGTTTGCGGTAAGAACATTTTAAAGATTATCAAAAGGTGGGCTGAAGATTCCAGAAAAAAAAGATATGTACATGATAGCAACAGTGGCAGGAGACTTGGAAAACCTGAAGCGATTGTGCCACTGAAGTAGTTAGCTGCTCAAAAAACAACTACATGGGAGAGTGATCTTGCAGATCAACCAATCAGGCAAACAAAGGCTACTGTAGCTATGATCCCAGGGGTTCAGGGACCGCCCAGTTACAGCAGGAATTGAAAGTAACAGGGAACCACTGTTTTCAAGCAAGATAGAGTACAATCAGAGTGTGAGCAAGGAGTTTTGAGAGGTCATGATATACAATTGTGACGATGAAGCAAGGTCACAGTAGGGACCCATGATTTGGAGATACCAGAGTTATGAGTCCTCGCCTAAGAAAAACTGTGAGAAGATGTGGAGGCAGCCAGAGAGAGGACATCTGTGATGCAAACCGCAGATCTGGAATGGGAGGTCTCTTTAAGTCCTATGCCAGTCCAACGGTTTTGTCACAAATCCAAAAGCTGGAAATAGAGACACAGGATTTGGTTTTATTTTCCCTGATGCATTTTGGTCTTGCTTTTGTCCAACCAGTCCTTGTAATTCCTCTAATGTATACTTTTGTTAAGGAGGTGTTTATCCTGTGCCATTGCATGTCGAAACCACTCAACTTATGTGTGAATGTTATAAGGGCTCAGCATTAAAGCCTTCCTGTGTCTCAAGACACTTCTGACTTTGAAATTGAGAGGGTTGACGGTGCAGTCTCTGGGTGCTTTTTAAGTTGGAATGAAAGCACTTAGAACCAAGAGATGGCCATAAGTTTATGGACTGCAAGGGTATAATGTGGTTTGAGTGCACTCTCACAAGGCTGTCATGTTTGAACACAGCTGGAGGCACTCTTTGGGATTATTTTGGGGACATTAGAAGACAATGGCTTGCTTGGGGTGACCAGTCACACTTCTTACTCTCTCTATCCTTTCCGTAACTTCAGTCTGTCCAGCTGCCTAATGTACTGTTGCCTTGTTTCTGAAACATGATGAACCAAACCACCTCTATGCCAAATACAGCCTTCATCCCTTACATTGTCTTTATTGGTATGTTAGGACAATTGAGAGAAGAGAAACTAAAACACCAAGGAAAAGAAAGACCTGAATAATGGAACCTTTAAAATACTATAGAATGAAATTTAAAAAGAAAAATTGTTCATACCATAGATTAGGAGAAATAATATTGTGAAAATGATCATGTCACTGAAACAGATCTGTTGATTTAGTACAATCCCATACAAAATTCCCATTTCACTCTCCATAGAAAACAAACAAACAAAATCAAAGCAACTTTAAAATCCATATGGAAGTATAAAAGTCTCTGAAAGACAAACTAGCATGCCTTAGAGTTCTTGTTACAAAGATTCTTTTTAAATCTATAATGTCATGAACGTGTATACAATAAGAAACTAGAAGTGAAAATGTCTGGGATAAGAAGAGGCATAATGATAGGGGCATGAAACAAATGATGAGTGGAAAAACATTGAGGAATTTTAGAATATCTTCAATATACTATAATCATTTTTATAAAAAAAACAAAAAATTAAACAAAAGAAGAAACTAAAGCTTGAGTACATCAATTTTCTTGAAAGTATAATATGCTACTCATAAATCACTTAAAGCAGTTTAAATTTTTCCTCTAGAGAGAGACTTATTTTGTAACTTGAAGAAGCCTTATTATTCCATTGGAAATGTTAGTTAGTCTTTCATCTTTCCTTCATTCATAATTATACTTGAAATAGTACTGATTTGGAATTGTATACTTTAAAATCACAGAAGCAAGCCAGTGGCTTTGTTATTTGTTATATTTGAATACTTTTATTAAAATGTTGTGATGCTTCCCACATATCACAATATGATGTCAATTAGTTTTGTTCTAGTTATATATTAATAATACAAAAACATTATGGTTGGGAAGCTTAGAAGCCCCATGGGTGTGTTTACCACTGCTATTATATTAAATATATTTAGTATTAAACATTCTTCTGAATTTGTATCTCTCTATGTTCATATTTGAACAACTCTAAGACTTCAATAGAGTTTCTGTGTGCAGTTAATTAACATGTGAATTCACAACTGATCAGTGGCCATAGAATGAATGCCAAATGGAGTACTCAAACACAAATCGAACATCTACATCCCTCCCTGAACCTAAGACTCATCGAGCATCACAGAAGAGGAGATGAAAAGTGTTTTACAGCCAGAGGCTGTGAAAGATCAGAGTGGAATATTGATGTCTGGACAGGACATGTCCAAGGCAATCATGAAATCACAGTAACTATGTTTAACTGAAAAAGATCTATCAAGCCAACTACCACTCTAGCATGGATATGAAAGGGATTGAGGACTCCCTGCCTATAATTGAAGAGATATTGGCAGTTTATGGCTTCTGATTTAAAGATGTAGCTCCTGGTAGCTCTGCCATGCTCCAGTGGATGGACCTACATCTCTGGGCTGTATAAACAGGACTCAGTGGGTTATTAAAAAGTGGTAACATAGGACATGAAGTTGAGGATTCATGGGGAGGTGAAGTTGGTTCTGGAAGGAGGAGTAGCATGTGGATACGATATAAATATATTGTATAAAAACTTAATGACAATACAATATATTATTAAAAATGTGGACAACAGGGTCTTAGTCAGTATTCTCTTGCTGTGAAGAGACACCGTGACCAAGGCAACTCATAAAATGAAGCATTTAATTGGTGGTTTGCTTACAGTTTCAGAAGCTTAGTCCATTATCATCATGGTGCTGAGCACAGCAGGATGCAGGCAGACTTGGTGCTAGAGAAGCTGCTGACAATTCTGCATCCTGATCTGCAGGCAGCAGGGAGAGACTGGGAACATTAAAGCTTACCCTAGTTACACACCTCCACCAACATAGCCACACATCCTAATCCTTCCAATCCTTTCAAACAGTTACACACCTTAGTGACTAAGCATTCCAATATGAAGGTCATTCTTAATCAAACCACCACAGGGAGAAAATTGCAAATAGATTTTTATCTAAGCTAAAATAGATATTTAGAAAATAGATATTTAGATTCTGTGAATACTTTTGCTGTTATATTGAGAGAAAAAAAATTACCAATCCGCTGAGGCTTCATAAATATTCTAGTGGCTTCCTAACTCAGTACAGAACCTGAGTCTTCCCAGAAATATATCAAGAGTTAATACGTGCATTCATATGCACAAGCTGAATCCACATTTCTTTATGATGCACTGCAATTCCTCATAGTGTAATGGTTAGCTTACAAAGGGCACACACACAATAAAAAAGTAACAAAGGGGTGCCCTGTATAAGTAAGAGTTTACTGCTAGTAATAATAGCCTTCACCTATGATGTGCTAATACTTTACAAAACTCCCTTTATCCAATACCCATGTTTTCACTAGCATTGATCAGTTGGCTATATTTCCAGTCTAGGTATGTTTTCACTCTCCTTGAGCAGGTCTTATGTCAAATTAGAGAGCTGTTGGTTGACACCAGGGTATGGGTACCACTACAGCATCTTTAGGTTTATCACACCATACTGTTTGTTGCTGTGGTTATAAATATTATACCTGGTTAGAACTCTTGGTTGCCTTCTTCCCTCAGAAGCTTACATAAGCCAGCATAATCTTGCCAGCAATCTAAACTTGAGTCCTAATAGCCATAGATAAGTGCAGTCCTCACCACTTATCAAGGAAAATTCTCTTTGGCTCAGAAAGATATCATCATTGAAAGACCACAACCAATAAAAATACAGAGTTATGAGACCCAGTCGCAATTCATACATCAACAAAACACTCCTGTATCTAAGGCTCAATGAACATTGCATAAAGGATCTCAAAAGATTGTAAGAGACAAAAAAAATCAGGAAATCTGTGGTGAAATTGTGTCTCTTACTAATGTCAGAAGCTACACTAATAAAATTTTACAAACATGATTTTCTATATATGAGCAAAAGAAAAATAACACCAAGAGAAATACCAAAGTACATGGGAGAAAGCCTACAAGGCCTTAATCTTACACCAAGAAATGTAGGCAACTAAAGAATACTGACAGTGGGAAAAATAGTCTTAAAATCTACATACAAGTAATATCATATAGACATCCTGAAAGCATACATAAAAGTTTATCATGCTATGCTGTTTGTTGTTGGAATATATCTATATGTATAAATAAATGAATATGAAAATAAACAATGAAGAAAGAAGCCATGAATTAAAAAGAGAGAAAGCAGGGGTATATGGGAGTAACTGAAAGGAGGAAGTGGTGTTATTATATTCCAATCTTAAAAGAACCACCAAAATTTAGTCTAAGGACATACATAAGCAAAAATATTTTGCACTAAGTTAAGAACAAGCTACCTACCAATGTGAAAAGTTTCTCCATGTCTTGTTTTGTTCATTAGACAAACTATTTCCCATGATCAAATGGTTTTCAAGTTTGTCTTTATGATGTAGACAAGGGGATTGCTATAAATTAATATGCTAAATTTATTTTTAATTTTTAATAGGAATCAATTCAATTATCAATTAATAATATATATATATTCAAAAGAGGCTATGCACTAGCAAAATGTAAAAGTCACTCAAAGTGGTTACTAACATGGAGTAACAACACACTGTTAGAAAGATTTGTTCATTAAAGGAGTTACAATTTTAAATTAGGAATAATGTATAGCTAATTACAAATATGTTTGTGGAAAGAAGTCTTACATATTTTTATGAAATTCTACTCTTTTTAAATGATACCTAGATATATTAGTAGAAAAATAATTGCCAATGTTTTAAATTAGCTAAGATTTTATTTATAGTTAAGGGACTTTCTGAATTAAATAAGTGATTGAACATAATATAATTATATATCTAGAGATGTTTAAGATAGCATTCCAAAATAATCCATCTGTATACTAAATAATCTTCATGTCACACAAATAGTTCTATTGTAGAAACGGAGAAATTTTGAATTACAAGTGTCACCCAATTTATATAAAATCACTACTACTCTCAATCTTAGAGCAGTGTGACAGTGTCTACATTTCTGTAAATGCTGCCTGTCTCATCACACTCGGGGCCTCCAGCATCAGCTGGCTCATTCCTGCCCTCAGTGGATAAATCTATCCTATTTGGTTCATATTAGTTTCCATCGGAACCAAATATCTGAACACCTGCAGCTTCACTGTCCGGTTGATGCTTGTACATTGCACTAGAATGTTTGTTGTCTGTTTTTTATCTCTGCTGATCTGTATCCAATTTGCCAAAATTAGTGCGACAATTCTTGGCTTATCACCAAGATTTATTTTGAAATAAGTCTCCAAATAATGGACATAAGTAATATATATCCTATCACTTCTGGAGCTGTCCTTTGATCCCAGGAGGACAGACAGTGCTGCCACTGAGTCTTCTTCTCCCTGAAGCGGTTGTGGAGTTGCCCACCATTTTCCAGAACCATCTGAATGTCATCTTTTTATCATCCTTCTCTTTGATGTTTCTATTTTCTTACCGACTTGATTGTCACCACAAGTTTGGCTACATAGATAAGTGTCCTTTTTAGTACCATGGACACCCAAACCTTCCTTCCAAATAACTTTGTACAAATAGACCTTTAGACAATAAAGAATTAAAAAAGAAAAAAATGAAGGAAGGAAAGAAAAAGAGGAAAGAAAGAGAGAGAGCAAAAGAAAGAAAGAACAGAAGGAAGGAAGGAAGAAAGGAAGGAAAGAAAAAAGAAAAAGAAAGAAAGGAAGGAAGGAAGGAAGGAAGGAAAGAAAAAAGAAAAAGAAAGAAAGGAAGGAATGAAGGAAGGGAGAAGGAGGGAAAAGGCAGAAATGGTGAAATATTATTTTTGTCTAAATTAATAATTGAATAATTGAATTTGGGATAAAAAAGTAGCTGATAAAGGCTATTTGGAATTGCACCTTGATGCAATCTATAAAATGGATATCATTTAATCAAAATATATTAATGTACTATGCTTTTGTCTATAGCACTAACACTTAATTTTCATGCATGCATTTGTATATAAAGGTAGGGTTAGAAATTAAATATCCTAGTCATTTTATATTGTAAAAGCCATTGCTCTAGACTTACTGTTTTTGAACTTCTCATTATGCTATCAAACAATTCTAGTAGGAAGTTGTGGGGATAGACTCAGAGTAAGGCAAAATGAAATGACTTTTCCAATGTCTTCTAACAATTTACATGTCTAACACATACATGGGAGAGCCATGCAAGTTTCTATTCAGTGGTCAAGCAAACATATCAAAGGACTGAGGAAATGGGGCGATGGCTCAGTGGATGGAGCATTGGCTGTGATGAGTGAAGACTGGAGTTCAGATACCCAGAGTCCTCATGAAAGTTGGGCATGCGTAGGGGAGGTCTGTAATCCCCACGTATGAAAGTTAAAGACGGGGTGAACCCTGGAACTCTAGCAAGCTAAAGTAATCAAATCAGTGAGTTCTGAGATCAGCTAGAGACCCTGACTCAAAATTTAAAGTAGAGATCAATTGAACAAGACATCTGACAGCATCCTCAGCATTTTACACACACCTGCACATATGTACATATTTCCTCCCACAGCACATACATCCAAACACATGGAAGAACACATCTGCACATCCACACATACCATACACACACATGAAAAGAAGGATGATAAAAAGATGACATTCAGATGGTTCTGGAAAATGATGGGCAACTCCACAACCGCTTCAGGGAGAAGAAGACTCAGTGACAGCACTGTCTGTCCTCCTGGGATCACAGTTCAGCTCCACAAGTCCCTCTCTTTAGTAGCTGTTTCAACTTCTCAAAGTCAATTTCCAGAACATCAAAGCCACTAATAGCATACTTACATGTCCTAATTGAACGATTCAAATTATCTGGTCTAAGAGGTATTCATGGATCGCTTTGGGAAGGGGAAACAGATGAGAGCTCCACGAAGAACCTGGGGATGAGAGTGGAAGATAGCGGGGATGGGATGGGAGATGAGAACATGAGGAAACAGGATGGTCAAGTTGGGGGAGGGATGGAGTGGGAGAGCAATGAAAGAGATATCGTGATGGAGGGAGACATTATGGGGTTAGAGAGAAATCTGGTGCTAGGGAAATACCCAGGAATCGACACAGACGACGCCATATTAGATAGACTACTAGCAACAGTGGTAAGGGTGCCTGAACTGGTTACCCTGGTAAACAGATTGGTGAATATCCTAACTGTCATCATAGAGCCTTCATCCAGTAACTGATGGAAGCAGATGCAGAGATGCACAGCCAAGCACCAGGCTGAGCTCCAGGAGTACAGTTGAAGAGAGGGAAGAGGAATTATATGAGTAAGGGGGTCAAGATCATGATGGGGAAATCTACAGAGACAAATGAACCAACCTTGTTGGAACTCACAAACTTCAGACCGACAGCTATGGAACATGCATGGGATGGACTAGGCCCACTGCATGTGAAAGACAGTCCTGTAGCTTTATCTATTTGAGGGTCCTTTGGAAGTGGGATCAGGATCTATCCCTAGTGCATGAGCTGGCTTTCTGGGGCCCAGTTCCTGTTGTGGAAGGCCTTGCTCAGCCTTGATGAAGAGGGGAGGAGCTTGATCCTACCTCAACTGAATGTACCCGGTTTTGCTGACTCCCCATGGGAGCTCCTACCCTTTTGGAGGAGGGGATGGGGGTTACGTTGAGGTGGGGAGTGCTGTAGGAGAACAGGAGGAGGGATGAGAGACGAACTGTGGTTGGTATATAAAATGTATAAAAAAATTTCTAAAATAAAAAAAATTATTCCCTCAAATATTAAAAGCCCTAGCCTGTGAGAGCAGTTTGCTCTTTTGCCTCCTGAGAACGCTTCTCAGTTTTATTCCAGAATAAACCTTCCCAATCCACACAGATGCCTCTTTGATTTTCTTTTTCTTTTACAGAAAAGATTTCATTTTTGTCTGGTCATGAGTATTTCCTTGTATCACCTGGCCATCATAACAGGCTTTTGCCAGGCTGTGAAATAAAAATCATAATTAAAAATATAAATAATGTATCTAATGTTAATAAGAACATATGGAGCATTTAGAAAAGGGGTATTTTAAGTGACAGTGAAGGTTTGTTTAGTTACTCAAAGCTGTGGAACAACCTTTTTACCCTGTAAATATATATTGCTCTCATTGTTAATAAACTGCTGATTAGTTGATAGCTGAGCAAGAAGAGATTGGGAGAGACAGCCTGAGACATAGAGAATGCTGGGAAGAGGAAGGGTGGAGAAAGGGAGTTGCTAGTCAGATGTAGAGGGAGCAGGAGGTGAATGTGCCATGCTAATAAAGTCATCGCCATGTGGCAGAGTGTAAATAAGGAATATGGGTTAACTTAAAAATGTAAGAGCTAGTTAGTAATAAGCCTGAGCTATTGGCCGAGCATTTGTAATTAATATAAACCTCAGTGTGTTTATTTGAGAGCAGCTGTGGGACGGGAAAATTGCATACAACTCAATAGTGAGGTCTAAAATGTTAGGCCTTGAAATAGAATACATAAATAAATAGACAAATCAAAATTCAGCTGTGACATATGTAATCAACAAAGCTTCGCAATAATGATTTTTTTTCAAATGATGTTATGAAGCCACTCAATCCACCCAGTTAGGGAAGTAAGAACTCCTGCAAAGGAGGAGAACATGCGCAGGCTTGGTGATGGCACTGGCCATACTCCCAGTTTCCCATGTCATCTGTACTTTCACAGTTCTTGCACTCATGGGAATATCCAGGTTGCTGTTTCCATGGATGAGAATAGGAATGTGACATAAAGTCTCATGTATTAATGTTTCATTAAATCAACATGTGAATGTGTTTCTCTTAACATAGCTTCAAATACACTGGCAAATTCTATGAAATGATATGGTATACATATCTATATTTATGAATAACTATTTTGTATGTGTACTATGAATGATATTCTGTTAATAGACTATACTTTGGAGTATTTCATGAGCTCCATCTTATTAATCCAGTCCTTTAAATATTTGCTCAACCTAACTAAAGGTTTGGTACTTATCTATTTTCAAACAATGCTATGTAAAACTTAGGAAGCCAGAGTGCCATTTGCATATTATCTCTGTACTTTGAAAGCTGAAGCAGCTGGAAGGTCTTGCTTTTAGTTTAGTCTGACCTACTAGTGATATCCTATATCAAAAATAACTATCATTCCCACAAAACTTAAAATTTAAGATGAGCCTTCTTAAAAATTTTAATGGAAATTTATCAAATCCTCAGGATCACTATTTTAACATAATGAAAGTTAAAAGAAACAAATGGTCTTTTAAACAAAAATGAAGCCATAAATTCTAAACAGTAAATAGCACTTCTTGGTGTGAAAGTTTCAAGTTACTCAACATTTTCTGAATATCTGAAGGGCTTCCAGTACAAAGTGTCTATCCTGATACCTACATTGAATAAAAAAACTTTTTAATTTGGTTGACTATGTGATCATTAAAAGTATCTCCTGGGCCGGGCGGTGGTGGTGCACGCCTTTAATCCCAACACTCGGGAGGCAGAGGCAGGCGGATCTCTGTGAGTTCAAGGCCAGCCTGGTCTCCAAAGCGAGTTCCAGGAAAGGCGCAAAGCTTCACAGAGAAACCCTGTCTCAAAAAACCAAAAAAAAAAACCCAAAAACAACAACAACAAAAAAGTATCTCCTAAAATTGCTACAAAGGCTACACAATAGATTATTATATATCTCCTAATTATCAATATAGACTTGGTATTTTGGCCTTGATTTTTACATGTTCCATTCTCTCTGTTTATTATTTAAATGTGATGTTATATTTAGGTTGTTTGATAGCTGTGGCTCTTTTTCCATTAGAAAATGAAGGTTTTCATTGATACAGGAAAAAAAAAACCCTCTATATCTGAGGCTTGGGGATGATTCAAAGGTTTGTGAGTGTGTACTGCTCTTAGAGAGGACCACAGTTGGTGTGTAGTGCCCACGTGGCTGCTCATAATCTTCTATAATTTAAGTTCCAATATATCTAATGCCCACTTCCGGCCACTGCAGGCACCACAAACACATGTGCATATATGTAGGCAATGCATTAATACACAAAACCTAAAAATGAACAAATGTAAATCTCTATAACTGTAGAAATTGATCAACAAAGTAGTTAAGTATTTGTGCAACCTAACTACAGTATTTCTCTTTACCAACTTCATTTTATGTTATTAAATATGCCTTTGAGATGCAGAAAATAAAAAACTTGAAGAGCAGTGTTCCTTAAAATGTTATTAAGAATTGCAAACCAGTGTATAAGATTTATAGCAAAAGAGTACTGGAATTTTCTTTAGAAACTCCAGTGCTTCATACATCATAATATAAAATTCCACACTATCCACATTTTTTATTGATTTTAAAACATACTATGCAATCTGTATTATGAAAATTATGTATTTTAAAGCCCACAGGGTACTTATAAAGTTAATAATGTAATGTATCTTAGTATACCTTTAATGAGCTTTAGAAGTGAAGATTTTCTATTTTCTTAAATATATAATGGTAAGAAACAACCAAGATATCCTTCAAAAGCTTATTGGATAAATAAAATGATGTATATTTAAAAATAAAATATTATTACTTAATATGAAGTTTTGTGTGAAACAAAAACATGTTAAAGAAATCCTACATATATGAAAAGTCTAGACATTAAGAAATATATTTTCAAGGAAATAGAAGGTTACCTATTTTATGCACTGTGTAACTAAATTATTCTATATCATTTTCAGTGTATTTGTAAAAGAAAACTTAGTATATGTAATCTTTGACACAAATGATCTCTGGAAAGGAGCTCTATGTAGAAGGTTAATGAAAATGTTAACAAATAATAAAAGAAAGATAATTAAAAGCAAGTGTGTTTGGCAAGTACACATATTTTACAGCTGCATGTTTTCTGCTTGGGCAATCAATAAATCTAAGAAGCTAAATCACAGGAATATGGGCATGTTAGTGATAGGAAAGAGCTATAGTTGTTCCAACTGTAGTTATTAAAACTGAAAAGAAAAACTGACACCCCAAGTTCCTTAAAAGTATCAATAATTAATTTTTTGAATTTTTAAAAATTATCCTATTGTGATTTCATAAAAAGATAAACCTTGATAAGTATTTGATTAGACAATTTTATATTTTCTCAAATATCTCTAGTTTCTTCAAATGACTCAAAATCATGGCTATGGAACCATGATGAAATAATACAAAGTCACCACAGTAGTGAACATACAATTTCCACTTCTTGTAAGATAATGAATTGCCATTGCATACCATCATTTTGTTTTAAAGGAGATTCAGAAAGAATGTAAACATAAATAAAAGATAAATAAATGTTTATATCTACATGTGCAAAACTTTTTTAAGTTTAATCAATCAGAAAAAAATAGAAAATATAAAATTTCAACTATATTCATATTTAAGAATGTGGAAATATATCTAAGCAAATGATACAAATATATTATGCTACAACTTTCAGAGTGGAATATTCATGAGTAAAAAACATAATATGACAAAATATCATGAAACTTGAAAAGCAATATTTTCTCTTTAATTCTATACTGCTTATTCTGTATATGAAAATGAAATGATTGTGTTGTTAAAAATGTGTTACTTTTCTGTTCATCTGTATGTGAGAGAAACATTTGTCAATATGAAATCAAACTTAATTTTCTTGGTAAGGTGTAACAATTTAAAACCAGATATGGTACTCAAAGTGTAATATTTACTAAATTGAAGTAGTAACTATTTAACATGAAAATTACTTATCTGAAATGGCTATTCTCTTCTATAAAATAAGAGAAATATCCTGTTTTTCACACAGCTAATATGAAGATTAGATTGAACCAGAACCTGGAAACAACCTAGATGCCCTTCAACCGAAGAATGGATAAATAAACTGTGGTACATATATACAATGGAATACTACTCAGCAGAGAAAAACAATGACATCATGAGGTTTGCAGGCAAATGGAGGGATCTAGAAAAAATCCTCCTGAGTGAGGTAACCCAGACTCAGAAAGACAAACATGGTATGTACCCACTCATAGGAGAATACTAGTTGTGGAACAAGGATGACTGGACGGCCACTCACAACACCAGGGAGGCTACCTGGAAAACAGGACCCCAAGAAAGACATGGGGATCGCCCAATGACGGAGAAATGGATGAGATCTACATGAACAGTCTGGACGCCCCAGGTGGAGCTCCGGGAGTCCAATTGACGAGAAGGAGGAGGGTTTATGTGAGCAAGAGTTGTTGGGACCAGGGATGGATGGAATACAGAGACAAGTGACCAAACGAATGGAAACACATGAACTGTGAACCAATGGCTGAGGGGCCCCCAACTGGATCAGGCCCTCTGAATGGGTGAGACAGTTGATTGGCTTGATCTGTTTAGGAGGCATCCAGGCAGTTGGACCGGGTCCTGTGCTCAGTGCATGAATTGGCTGTTTGAAACCTGGGGCTTAGTAGAGACCTTTGGCCCAGCCTGGGAGGAGGGGACTAGACCTGCCTGGGCTGAGTCCACCAGGTTGATCTCAACCCTCGGGGGAATCTTTGCCCTGGAGGAGATGGAAATGGGCGGTGGGCGGGGGAACGACGGAGGGGAGGCAGAGGGGGGGAGGCGGGACGGGAGGAGGGAGAATGGGGGGAATCTATGGCTGATATGTAAAGTTGAATTGTATATTTAAAAAAAAAAGATAGTAATAAAAAAAAAAAAAAAAAAACAAAAACAAAAAAAAAGAATCTGTCATTTAATCCATTCCCCATCACTTTTGAGAGTTTGTGTTAAAAAATAGGCCTTCTATCATTTATAGTTGCTATTATTATTATTCATAAACATAAAAGGTCACTTTTGCTTTATAACTTATCTATAAATGAGCAGAGAATGTTTGAGTTTCTTGTAATTATATTCTCTGTTGTGGTCCACAGAGTTTTCTTGGTGAGATCTGAGATTGCTTTACATAGTAGGTCTCCATAAGGGGATGGATCGACCACATGCGTAGTTACCAGGTGTTTGGAAGGGTCTGCCCTTGACTGTGCTAGGGGGAGGTCTTTTGCTCCACCCATTGGCAATTTTATAAATAGTTCTTTATAAGAAAAAGAAGGGGCTGGTGGGTTTTGGCCCAGGCCTTCCCAAGGCTGTCCTGTGTTTCTATCTGTCTCTTTCCCCTCTATATTTCTATCTAAACATTTCTCACTTTGTTCTACTCAATCTATTAAATGCATTGAACTCTCAAAATTTTGTGTTATATTTCTCTGTAACTACTTGAGGGAAACGTGGGGGCTGCCTCCCCCAATTCTCATGGTATTTCCTTGGTGCATAAATTATAATATTAAAAAAGGGGAAATATTTGAGAAAATTCAGATTAGACATTTACATCTGCTTTTGTGAACTTTTACTAGCAATGGAAACTACTGACTGATCTGGGTTTAACTGGAACTTGTAGCACTGTTTGTGTGTTTTTTCAAAAATTCTTCTGATCATTAAGACATTTGAGGAGTGATTTAATTTCATGAGAACTCTATGATAAGTTTAATAGGAACAAAGTTGGATATTGTTTTTAATTATTTTATAAGATGACACTTTTAATGATGGTACATTAGTTATCTCAAAATTGAAAACATTCACTAAAAGATATTTGTTACTAGTTCTTGAATACAAACAAAAATCTTGAGATGTTGAATTTGTCCAGGTAAAAAAATGAAAAGACATAGAAGGACAAAAAGGCTGTAACAGTAATAAAGAAAACACATATAACAAAGATTTTCCTCAGTTTTCTTTATTACGACAATGGAGAAGACACAGAGATACATAAAATAAAATGACATTTAATACACTATGGAACACATGCACAGGATTACACAGCACTTGATAATATGTGGGGGTGTTAAATAAGAGATGATACCAAAGACAATACATTTATAACATATACATATAGTCAATAAAATAATCTGGGATGAAAACAAATGCAATTAAAATGATCAAAATAGTCAGTTTCAAGCATAAAAATTACACATAAACCAATGTAAAATTATGAGAGAAATATTCATAAATAAGAAGTATTGATAATATTTAAAGCAGTAGGTTTAGTTTATGTTGCTTGAAAGAACAAGGAGATAACATTGCCCATTTAGTACATACATGAAATGAAATTGAATTAAGTATAATTTTTAAATGATTCTATATTTTAAAATTATGCAACTTTTAGAATTTATAACTTTATATTGTCTTTTCTAAAGCAAAATGATAAAGAATATACTAATTCATTTTGAATATACACAAATTAAGAAATTGTCTGCTGTCTAGATATAATACAACCAACTTTAAGTCATACTTCAACTGAAATTTAGGAATATGTAGATGAATGCATGACTGTACTTCCAAAGAGATAAAATAAATATCAACCAGCAGAGCATGTCAGACACAGATCTGAGTGCCTCCAGAGCACTAAAAACACACTTTAATTCTACATGTCCATTTACAGCCCTTCAATATTGTTTTTTTTATATTTCAACAAATTCTGATAGATTGAATTTACAAAATTATCCATTTTATCTGTAACTTTTCCTACTATATATTTTAGGGCTAGAAATAGTAACTGTTAGTCAGGAAGAATCAGTACATGATTGTTAATTTTATCCAGTACAACATCTTAGATAAAGTAACAAATTTAGTTCTGTAATATAAAGCATGATATGAATGTCATTATTGTCTTATCATTGAACATATAAATTAGTTATATGAAAAGTGTACCTTTTGACATCTATGAAAACACAGAAAACAATTTTAAAATATTGACTATAGAATAAAACAATTTGTAATTATAGAAAGGAGTATAAATGAAAAATTAAAAATATTTTTACTGTAGTTAAGTACTAAAACTTAACTACATTAGTAAAATATAGTTTAACTATATTAGTAAAATATAAGGTTTAATAATAAGTACTAAGCTTTATATTAGTAAAATCTTCGGAAAGTGAAATTAACTATTCATTTTCTTTATGACCTAATTCATATGGATATTGGTTTTTAAGTTAAATTGACTTCATAATCAATTCAAGGGATATTTCAAGAATTGTTATATATTCAATTGCTTGACACAGGAAAATGTGAACAATCTATTAAGTGCATTGAACTCTCAAAATTTTGTGTTATATTTCTCTGTAACTACAGGAGCATGTACAATTTTATTTTTATCGATAATCAATTAACAGAAACCAAAATACATGAACTATACTCATTCCTACACATAAAAGAGAATAAATGTCAGAAAGGGTAAATAGTTTCTTAAAATGGTGACATTAATTGTAAGGAATACATTCTTGAAGAGAAAAGGTTACTTAGTTTGACTTAATTGACATTTTTAAAAGTCAGAGCAATGTACGCCAATGAAACCAATCATTATAAAATACCTAAAACAGCAAATTATTTATACTATTTACTTCTATGTGAACCTAAATTTTGATTCATTTGGCATCATAATGTCAGAAAACTATACTTGATAATCGTTACTGCCACAAAAGAATCATCTTGGACCCTTCACGTTTCAAACACACAATAATGTACAACTTTGATTGTTTGCATTTTTAAAACAATTTTCAAAATTTTAAGGTTTTACTTTACCAGTATTTTTATTATCTCTGAAAAGAAATGTCCTCATATATAATTTTGAACGGAATTCTCAAGAAAAAGATTAAAATATTAATTTCTTGTCTTGGTTTAATGTTGTCCATCTTCAATTGCCAAGGTCATTGGTAAATTTAAAAATTATTTTCCCATTCTTAGTGTGAGCATATCATAAATACCTAAATGTTTATGCATCTAGATGTATTCATCCTGATTCAATTGTAAATGGCTAAACTATCATGTACAATATGCCTTGGTGAGCGAACAGAAAAGTCAAATTAAAATATAGAGGATCCACTGAAATTGTCCTTATATTGATTTAAGTATAAACAAATCCTAATTCATGGGCAGTGCTAAATAAACAATATTTGGCATAATGAACGGCAGTTATCATTTCAACTTCATTTACATAACTTGTACAGTCATATACATCCTTCTAAAACATAAAGATGAATATTTAAACCTATTAGAAATGAATCTTTTGAATGCATTTATATTATGTAAGTAGAACTGGAACTAATTATACTTATATAGAGAATACATTGTAAATATTAATCTAGTGTATCAAATTTATTAATATTTATCCAATAAAACTCAAGTGTTTATATAAGCTTGAAAAATGAAAACAATGAATAAAGGCATTGAATTTTCAGACTTGTTCTTGTTGGTTATTAATATACAAATACACACCTTCAAAACTTTTGAAAGGAAGGATTTTATAGAAGTATGCTTAATTATACAAATCTAGAGAACTATAACAAGGAAGATTTGGAATGGCAATTTGTCTGAGAAGATATTTTGTAGGGAAGAATCTATCTTCCTTGCCTATCTCCTAGGCATCTAATTCTGGTCACACAGTGGCTTAATAAATAATCATAAAATTTTTATTTGGTGGGAAGGTTCCATTTAAATTAGGTTCTAG
>CABHPR010132756.1:5033-25321 GCA_902168415.1 Peromyscus melanophrys
TTTTTTTTTTTTTTTTTTTTTTTTTTTTTGGTTTTTTGAGACAGGGTTTCTCTGTGTAGCTTTGCGCCTTTCCTGGAGCTCACTTGGTAGCCCAGGCTGGCCTCGAACTCACAGAGATCCGCCTGCCTCTGCCTCCCGAGTGCTGAGATTAAAGGCGTGCGCCACCACCGCCAGGCTTGAGTCTTGTTTTGTCATGTGTAGAGTGAGGTTGAGTAATACAGCAAAGTGCATGGTTATTATCAATACTGCACAGACATAAGGCCAAATGGTCTATTGACATCACCACAGGGTCCTGGAAACACCGAAGAGTCCAGTGGTTATTGTACAGGTATCATTGGCAAATATTATTAATGCCCCTTCTCCATACTAAAGTCTTCTCTGCTCTCAAAGGTTTTCCAATCAATGACAGTCCAGTGCTCACCAATGCAACAGTCAGGGTCAGGTACTTCCACCAAGAATGAGGGCCACTACTTACAAAAATCTTGTCTTTCTTTGGGACTTCGTCCATCAAGGCCTCATAGGTTTTACTGCCTTGTAATTGTCCAATAAGAAATGCATTATTCCACATTTCCATTTCTTACATCTTCTTTTGTTCACTGTAGGAATAAAGATCCTTTAGCATTCTAGTACTCTTTAATAAATTACCACAAGCTCACAATTGAAACAGCTTTTTTCCCCCTTTTTTCTTTTTGGTTTTTGAGACAGGGTTTCTCTGTGTAACCCTGGCCATTCTGGAACTCACTCACTGTGTAGGCCAGGCTGGCCTTGAGCCCAGAGATCTACCTGCCTCTGCCTCCTGATTGCTGGGATTAAAGGCATGAGCCATCACTGTCCAATGAAACAGCCTACTTTTACCACCTCAGTTTCTGTTCTAGTGTGGCATATCTGGGTTTTAGAAGGTGGATATCAAAACATTGCCTGGCCTGTAATCGTGTCTGAAGGCTTGACAGGGTAGAATCAATGTCTAAGACCATCCCTGAGAGTTCTAGTCAAACTCATCTCCTTGCAAGTGTATGATTACTGGCTCTGTGTGTTTGCTGTCCAGCAGCTAGAGACTACAACAGTCCCATGTCATGCTTCTGTTGCCTTCTTCAAGCCAGTAAAGAAAGTATTTAGAGCAAGGCTATTATGTGGAGTCTTACATAATGTACTTATGAAATGTATGTAACCTAAAGAGAGAATCTCATTACCTTTGATGACAGTAACTCACAGATGATGTTCATACTTAAGGGGAAGAGGTCACATATACTTGCATGCCCAAAGGCATGGGTGTAGGTGCTTCCTGAGAATGTATCAATCACCAAGGGTCTTCTGTGTCTTTATCTCTCCTCACTGGATGGGAAGTCCATAAACAACAACAACAACAACAACAAACCCCTTAAAGTCCCATGTCATTATGTGGTAGACCTTTACTGATTTTACCAAATGAAAACTCTGCAACATGGTGAAGATATTCAGTAACACTCGACACACCACACCTAATACAGCATCAAACAATTAGAGCTGAACACTTTCTATTATTATCTAATATTGAGTAGAAGAAGCACGGCCAAGACATGACACTAAGCAAAGCTGGCAGGAAAGTGTGGTGGATAATCACTCAAACAGAAAGCAGACTACACATCTTGACTTAAGTTATGCATTTCAGCAATTAAATAAAAATTGTGCAATATTGGTCTTGCAGCTATTTCACATTAGTCAAGAAGATGAGGAAAAAACAACCCCTAAATATTGCGGGTATCAAAATTTCAAACCATAGGAAATGAGATACCTTGATGAGGAAGATGATAAATATAGTTACATTCTGGCCCCTTGGACAATTGTGATTATGTTCATTTGACTCACAGTTGTGATTATAGTTACTATGATTTCTAAACACACTGTCTGGTGGCAAGTCTATTATCTCTCATCTATGGATCCAAAGTGAAGAAATAGTCTTCTACTGCAAAGTTTTAAAGAAAATTTGGTGGTTTCTTGCATTTGGATCATAAAGAAAGCAAGCCAAAAATATATAATGTATCAGCAGGGGCATGCCAACAAGCCTGATGACCTGGAATCCACATGGTGGAAGGAAACAACCAATGTTTGTGTTATTATTCTGTGATATAAATGTTTTTATTATTTGTGTTATTATTTCTGTATTAGATAATTTAGTCAACTCTTGAAGACAATTTACATTTTTGTATGTTTGATATCATGTACTTATTCTTTTTTTTTTTTGGTTTTTTGAGGCAGGGTTTCTCTGTGTAGTTTTGGTACCTGTCCTGGATCTCGCTCTGTAGACCAGGCTGGCCTCAAACTCACAGAGATCTGCTTGGCTCTGCCTCCCTAGAGCTGGGATTAAAGGTTTGTGCCACTGCCACCTGGCTGACATCATGTACTTATAAGACCTTGGTGCATCTATTTAAGTAATAGTTGTTTCTTTCGTGCTCTCTCTCTCTCTCTCTCTCTCTCTCTCTCTCTCTCTCTCTCTTTTCTTTTCTTTTCCTTTTTTCTTTCTTTCTTACTCTCTATCTCTTCCTCCTCCTCCTCCTCCTCCTCCTCCTCCTCCTCCTCCTCCTCCTTCTTTTTTTGGTGTTTCAAGACAGGTTTTCTCTGTATAACAACCCCAGCTGTCCTGGAACTCACTTTGTAGACCAGACTGGCCTTGAACTCACTGAGATCCACCTGCCTCTGCCTCCCAAGTGCTGGGATTAAAGGTGTGTGCCACCACTTCACAGCCTAAGTAATAGTTTTTTCAACACCCTTCCTTTTTTGTGATGTGTATATGCATCATCACAGTGTGGAGGTCAGAGGAAAACTTCAGACATTCGTTCTCTCCTTTGACCTTTATGAGGGTCTAGGGGTCAAACTCAGGCTGCTGTGCATTTGAAGTAAGTGTCTTACCAACACTGAGCTGTCTTACTGACCCTCAGTCCCTTCCTTCGCACCCCTCCCTTGCTCCGTGTGCAGTTATTGGGAGGGGAGAAGAAAGCTTATCCTGAATTTGTCTCCACAAACACCATGTGTTCATGTTAGTGAATGTGTGTGCTGTTGAAGCCAGACATCAATCTCAGGTCTTCTTCCTCAGTCACCATCTGCCTAGTGTTTTGAGACAGGTGCTCTCTCTCTCAGACTTGGAGTTTACCAAATAGACTAGTGACTGTCCAGTGAGCCCTCGTCATCTGCTTGTCTCTGACCCCCAGGGACTACAACTGTGGGTCACCATGCCAGACATTGTTTGTGTAGGTTCTTGGATTTGAACTCAGGCCCTCATGTTTTCACAGGAAGTACTTGACAGACTGAGCCATCTCCCAGCTCTGGTACTGAAATTCTTTTAACGGTGAAGCCAATTCTGCTCTGTTTTGTTAATGGAGGAAATACCCACTGATTGCAACAAAGCTTTTATTTTATATTAAAGGGTAAATTATATTATAAAATGAAACTGAGCAGGGTTTGCTTTTTAAATCCATATGTACAATATGAAAAACAGGACTTTATCTTCCCCTCAGTCAATTGCAGACCACTGGACAGATGTAAAACTGTGTAGCAAGCAGCCATATGGGCAAATTTTTTATGTAATCTAGTCAGTCAGGGGTCAGCTGCTGGTGGTGGTAATTTAAGTTACATTTATAGTTGTCTCTCCTTTTTTGAAGTTCATAAAGGCAAGGAGTCTAATCCCATTATCAAAGGCAACCTCAGTGCATACAGGATCAGAAGAAAATGTGGCTTAGGGACTTCCAGTTAAACATGGTAGACTGAACACACACACTTTCCTGTCCCCTCCCTAGAAACTTATCAGATCATAAAGAATATGAGAGAGAGGAGTGGGACCAGGGACCAGAAAGTAAACCAAGAAATAAGCAATCATGGGACCCAGCAAGCAGTTCAAGCAAAGGGAATTGAAGGAAAAAACAAATGGTACTTGCTTCAGGAGTGGTCAGACCACACCCCAAAGCAGAGGCATTAAAATGGAGAATTTTGAAAACAAAAACAAAAAAAGACAGATTATTTGATGTTCATGAACTTTTAGAAAAGTTTATAGACATTTTATAGATCTATTATGACTTTGGAGGGGGAGAGAATATCTATAAGTACACAGAAAATTAAACCATTAAGAGAGTAGATTACTGTGAGGGAGAAAAGGGAAAGAGAAACATTTGAAATGTCAGTCAGCTCAATAGCAAACAATATAAATGTAGTCAGTATAAACAATATAAACATTATAAACAGTATAACTGTAAAATGGAGTAATTCCAGTTACTGACTTAAGTAAATTTTTTGATGTAACTATATAGGATGGATGGGGAGAGAAACGTGTCTTTTTGGAAGGTAGGTTGGTGTGTAAAGCTCGAGCTGGGCACAGTTGTCCACACATTTAACTCTAGTGCTCTCAAAGCACCAAGGTAGGAAGAGCCTGCATTTAGTACAGACCTTGAATGCACAGAGTTCTGCTTGCCTCTGCCTCCCCGGTGCTGGGGTTAAAGACATGGGTCATTATGTTAGGCTACCTCCTTATTTTTTTCTTTTGGTTTTGCTTTTTTGCTTTCTTTTTTCCTTCCTTCCTCCCTCCCTCCCTCCCTCCCTTCCTCCCTCCCTCCCTCCCTCCCTCCCTTCCTCCCTCCTTCCCATCCTCCCTCCTTCTCTCCCTTCCTTCCTTCCTGTTCTTTTCTTTTTGGTTCCTGAGACAAGATCTCATTATGTATGCTTGGTTGCTTTGGAATTTGCTATGTAGACCAGGTTGTCCTCAAAAATCACAGAGATACACCTGCCTCTGCCTCCTGAGAGCTGGAATTAAAGCTCAATTTTCATAAACATGTGAATTATGGGTCATTTCCATGCCACGCAACTGAACTAATTTTAATAACTATTTCAATTATATATTATGCAAGAGCAGGTTACTAGTTTCTGATGATCCAAAGAGTAAATTTAACTAGACAGCACCTTAAAAAATATATATTTATTTATTTTTATGTTCATTGGTGTGAAGATGTCAGATACCTGGGAACTGGATTTACAAACAGTTGTGAGCTGCCATGTGGGGGCTGGGAATTGAATCTGGGTCCTCTGGAAGAACAGCCAGTACTCTTAATCACTGAGTCATCTCTCCAGCCCCCACTAGATAGCACTTTTATTTGTCAAGTTTAAATTAGATCTAGGTATGTAGAGAGATAGATGATAGGTAGAATAATGGAAACTTAGATAAAGATGACAAATTATCTTCTTGACAGATGAAGAAAATGCATAATTTCTTACAGTTTATGTAGTTCATGTCTCTGAAGGACATTTCATTCTGTTCTAGAACTCAGTGTTATTTGTCTTAGTTTATTTTAACTTCATCATTTTAAGACCATCATAACTGTGACTGATAATAAAGTAATAAGCATGTTCCAAATGGATGGCCCACCCTTCCTTCCTTCCTTCCTTCCTTCCTTCCTTCCTTCCTTCCTTCCTTCTTACTTTTTATATCTCTTTCCTTCTTTTATTTTCCTTTCTTTCTTTTGGTACAGAGTCCCACTGTGTGGCCCAGGCTGGCCTCCAACTCTCAATCCTCCTGTCTCATCCCCCCAGTGCTGCAATTACAGGTGCACACTTCTGCAACTCCTTTGTTGGCTCCAGACTAACCATCACTACATGGGCAATACAAGTACTACCTAACTTACTGCAAGATTATAGCCCAATAAACAAATTGTAAATTGAAAATACCAAAAGTCAAAAATACACAATACACTTGAGCTGCTGAACACATCCTGTAGTTTGGTTGTTCATTCTCATGGTTGGGAGCTATATGTAGCTATCCCCAGATTCACAGTAAAGTGTCACAATGCATGTAGGAGACTGAGAACAGACCAGATAGACACAAACACAAAGCATGGTTTGTGCTGAATGCACTTAGCTGTAATGTGATCACACAGTCAAAGAAATTACTGTCAACGTACTGTAAATTGGGAAACATGTTTTATCATCTAAATCTTAATGCATAGACTTTTACTTGCTAGGACAGTTATCTTGCTGAATTTGAGTAATTTTTTCTAAAGTTTTATTTTTGTGCGTGTGTCTTTTGTTTATTTACCATTGTACACGTGTGGAGGTCAGAGGACAGCTAGCAGGGGTCAGTTCTATCCTTCTACCATGGAGGTCCCACAGATCGAACTGAGGTCATCAGGCTTCAAGTTACTCTTCTTCAAATAATCATGATAAAATAATAGTTTGGGTGAACATGTAGTTATTTATATAAGACATAGTGTTTCATATTCTTCTCTTGTTCCATCCTGAACATTAATCTAAAATAGGAAGAACATTAATATTCAAAATGCATAGTGTCTTTGGTTCTTTCAAAAAAATTTCTTTTTAGAGTCTAGTGTAGCAGTCAGAAAGTCATATGTACTTCAGTCCCAGGAGTAGTGGTATTGTCAATGCAAAACATCCTCTATTTCCATTTGAACATCCTCCTTCAGCATGACTGACCACCTTCCTCATTTATAATGAAGTGACAAAACCCACAGCAATCTAAGACATAGACACTAGAGTAAAGTGACTGAGCCCATCTCAGAATTAAAACACAGTCTTTCAAAAAAAAAAATCCAGTGTGATCCCAATGTATAATCCTTTCTAAAGAAATTTTGATTTGCTAGCAGATCCCTGGCTATGGTTTTGTGATCCTGATGATCCTGCCCAAACAATTCTTAAGACTTGATGGAGAGCCCCTGAAGTTCTTTCCTCACTAGTGAGTGTTGGTCAGTTTCACTAGACCACCTGTCTCGTGCTTTCAAACCAACAGTTGGAATTTATAAAGTGACCCACAGAAGTCAATGAACACTGTGGTTTTGCATTAACCACAACACTGTCAAGTCAAATGGAATGTGCAAACTCATCACAGTCTGTATTCATGTCCTCCAAGCTACAGGAAGTCTATGCATATGGTAAATTAAGTTATTGTTAACTTTGGGGATTTTGTATCTCTTATCAGTAAGTTTGAAATAGATTGAAAAGAATCAGCATAATTTATTCTGTAACTAGTCATTTTAAATTTAAAATAATATACTCATTTACTAGTTAATCTTTGAATAAATCAATTTGAATATTAATCTCTCCTTAATCAGTCTCCTAATTTTTTTTCTTTTTCAGACAGGGTTTCACTATGGAGCTTAGGCTAGTCTCTAGTTGGAGATCCTTCAACTCAGACATCACAAGTACTGAGATTACAGACATGCACCACCTGGATGAATATTAATTTAGTTCTGAGACAGGAGTGAGTGCTCCATGAACAGCCAGGATGAAGACACAGGGCAAAACATAAGCTAGTCACATCACCCCAGAACCAAAAAGGGTCTTGATTGGATCAAAAGCCTACAGAGCGAGAAAAATGAATTGAGAGAGAGAGAGAGTGGACAAAGAAAACTATGACTCACACATAACCACTCTCTTAACTGGATGAGCAACATCTAGTCACCTCTCTGGTTGGGCTAAATAGCCACACAAGGCTATATAGATCACTCACTGGTTTGGCATGCAATGCATTCAAGGTAAGATCAATCTCAAAAAGATTACATTGATGTCCATCCCATTCTTGCCGTAAGTCTCATGCATAAAAGACCTCTAAACTAGGTTGTTTCTGTCTCTTTCAGGATAACCTTTTCTGTTTGAGAGTTTTTCTCACTCTTTCATAATATCTCTACTTCATTTGCTCTGCTCACTCTTTGTCTGTGATGGTTATCTATTCTTCTTTGGTATGGACTTGAACCTAGAATCCTCTGACTTGGGCAGCTTTGGTCATCATGATTGTCCAGCATCCTAGTTCCCTGGGTTAAGCTCACCAAGAGATAAGAAAGGCTCTGCCACCCGAAGGACCTAAGACACTACCGGCTTGTAACAATCTTATTGTGGTATCTTTCTCCTCATAAATGCATTTTTAAATTTTCCATGGCAAGCCTTACAGTACTGTCTCAACCTCTGGTATGGCTAAGATTATAAGGGTTTTCACAAAGCTTGGCTGCAGTAAAGTAACCATATGCCAGACACAGCCAGTCAATGACAGAAGCACGGTAATTACCAAGCCTTATTTAACTTGGGACAAGTACAATGCTGAGAATTGGTTGAAATGCAAGAGGTTAGACTCGGATTAGAAGCTCAGATTCAAATCCTTCTCTTTGATCTGCCAGTCTCTGCACTCTCATGTTAAAGAACGTAGCACAAGTGACTGATGATTTCAAATGATTTCTGGTCTATGACTCATAATTCTACCCAATGAAGCTTTGAAAATTCAGTTTAATAAGATACAAAACATTGTGTAATGTATAACAAGTTCTAATTATTATCTTATTTTCTATGAGACAGACTGGGTCATAATTAAGAGCATCAGAGTCTCTGGGCTGGACCATGGCTGTGCCATTTACAAAGTTGTTGTAAAGAGGAAATGTAAAGTGTTTGGAACAGCACCCGGCATATATTGCTCAGTATGTATTACTTGTTACACACAGCTCTTTGGACCTTCACCAACTATGAATGGACAATATTTAGAAGTCAAATAGTGCATGGGCTTTGGTGAAACCTTTACAGATTTTATTCCTTCCACAACAGAGGATAGCAACTTTTGACACAGCACTTACATTGTATAGGGTATTCTAAGTAATGCAGAAATGTGTGAAAATTATAAATACCAAAGCATTTTATAAAAGGGACACATGGGGGCTTAAATATGGGGTGGGGAGTTGGTTCTACAGCCAATATCTTGAAGACATTGAGAGGAATATTTTAGAATCCTTCTGTTTAATTTTTTGTTAACATTTTTTTTGGGGGGTTTTTTTTTTTTTGAGACAGGTTTCTCTGTGTAGCTTTGCGCCTTTCCAGGAGCTCACTTGGTAGCCCAGGCTGGCCTCAAACTCACAGAGATCTGCCATCTGCCTGCCTCTGCCTCCCGAGTGCTGGGATTAAAGGCGTGTGTCACCAACGCCCGGCCTTTTGTTAACATTTTTACACAAACTTATTCTGCTCAAGATAGCTATTATATACTCCCTCTTGCTAATACATACAAGTAGACTTTCACAAAAATATAAAGTCTTCACAAAAATAGAAAATTTGTGTAGATAAGCAGCCTCAAAAATTTACCATGTCACAGAATCAAAGTTGCCATTTGTTATAGAGCCAAAGATATATGAATAAATCTGAGTACCAAATATGAGCAATGAAGTAGTCTTGACATCTTCCAGTCTACTTCTGGAGTAAACATAGAGGACTGTCATACCCCAAGACTGGACATTCAGCTCTGGCCACACTTAACAAATGTTAACAATTTTTATAGCCTGGCATGTAGTTCAGTGGTGGTATGTGGCATGCAAGAGTGTGGGTTTGATACCTAGTGCTGGAAAAAGAATTGTTTTCAGGTAAAGCCCAAGCCTCCTTGATACATGAGACATGTATGGGACACTACACCCGTTGTTCCTTGGTTTCATTTACTAAACGATGTAAATTGCTGAGGATGAGCAATATTCACTTACTGCCATTATTAAACTTTATAAGCATTCATAACAGGTTAACTTGCTTGCTTCCATTGAATAATGACTAGAGACCACCATGGATGTGTGAACATTGTCACATTTAACAGTAATAGAATGAGACTATCTCAATGGTAGAGTTCTTGCCTACCGTGTGCAAGGCCCTGAGTTCAAATTGCAGCCCCCTTTACACACAAAAAAGAATAAATAAATAAATAAATAAAGCAAAATAAAATCCAGAAAGATTAAAGTACTTGGGAAGTAGAGGCAGGAAGGTCATGAGTTTAAGGTCACCCTCGGCTACTTAGGGATCTTTAGGTCAGTCTGGTCTACATGAGACTGTGGTGATATTTTATTTGTGCTTTAATAAAGCTTGCCTGGAGATCAAGGGGGAAAGGCCAGCCATTTTAAATAAACATAGAAGTCAGGCAGTGGTAGTACATGCCCTTAATCCGATCACTTAGCAGGCAGGGTCTCTGTGTGTTCAACGACACACTAGGGAACAGAGCCAAGCATGGTGACACACACCTTTCATCCCAGTACCAACCATAGAGACCTGGAGGTCTATACAGACAGGCAGTGATAAGGAAGTAAGGTAGCTGGGCTAAGAGCCAATGAGAGCACAGAAAACCAAGGCAATAAAGGTGTGGACAGGAAATAACTTGAATTTGGAAGCTACAGAGTTGGTGAGGCTTCCCTGATCTCTAAGGCTTTCACCCCTATATTTGGCTCTGTGTTTTTTTTATTTAATAAGACCATTTAGAAATTTGTCTATGTGAGACCTTGTCTCAAGCAAACAAATAACAACAACGAAGCAAACAAACAAAACCCCAGTGTGGTTGGGAAGAGAGCTCATTGCTAAAGCATTTGCTGCACAACTGTAAAGACATGAGTTCAATCCCCATCACCCCTGTGTATAAATCGGGTGCAGCCGTGTGTGCCTATAATTCCAGTGCTGGGGAGCCAGAGATAGGAGGATCCTTGGGGCTTGCTGGCAGCCAGTGTAGCCAAACTGGCAGACTCCAGGTTCAGTGACAGACTCTCAAAAAATAAGGTGGAGAACAATCGAAAAAGACATTTAATGTTGATCTCTACCCTTGTGAACACACAGAAGTCCATGCAGGCCACAAATCCAAAAACATATAAATAATAACAATTCCCAACAACATTAAAAAACCTGCATTACCTCAGTTCTCACAAATATATAAGAGTTATTATGATGAGAAAATCTTCTACTCTTGAGGAAAATATTCCTTGGTAATGACACATTTGTGTATATAGATGTATGTATACATACATATAATATATATGTATATATGTATGCCTGAAGAACATAGATGTTTATTTTCTCATAGGTAACACTGGAGAATAGCACTGGGCAGTTTGTCTTCCTGAAATCACTGAAGTGATCAGGTGTCTCCCATCAGGTTGTGCAAGCAGCTGCCAGGGCATCATTGCCATCTGCATGGGTAAAGAGTAAACCGTCTTTTCCCTAGTTTTCTAGGACACAAGGAAACGTGCCCAGTGTCTCTAGGTTCAGAGCAAGGAATTGGTCCTTTCTCCTCATCTTCCATGGCCACACCTGCCCACAATGGGTGCTAGAAAACATGGTCTCTCATGGAAGTCACATGCCCAGGAATGAAAGGAAATAGATTTGGTAGACTGCTAGCTGTTTTCATGAAAACATTATTTTGTTGATCAGCAGAATTATCTCCAAGATAAACAACTTGTTATTTCAATAAGCTTTCTTTTCAACTGATTTCATAGCAATTTAAACTTGCTTTCATATTCAGTGAGATTGCTGTTTTATCATGCTATATCTAAAGCAAAACTCATGCTTATGAGCAAAGTACTCACCGACTGGGGCTGTTTTCTCACACAAAGCCAGATGGCCAAAGGCTCTTTGAATGAAGAACACATTTTCCTAAGGTGCCAAAGATGAATGCTTACTATTTGGGGGAATATCAAAGAGACTATAATAAATGGAAAAGCACTTTGGAGAGTGAAAAGCTTTCTATAAATGCAAGATTGTTATTATTACAGTATTATCATCGTGGAAGTGTTAGTGGTCTGTTCTTAGAGGGTGTTATGTGTATTGGCTCAAAAAGGGGTTGGGCTTCATAGAAAGGCATTTTAATCTTATCTTTGTAGCTCATATTTTTATTTATTTATTTATTTATTTATTATTTATTTATTTATTTAATTATTTATTTGAGATAGAGTTTCTCTATGTAACAGTCCTGGCTGTCCTGGATCTTGCTTTGTAGATCAGGCTGACCTTGAACTCACCGAGATCTGCCTGCCTCTGCCTCCCGAGTGCTAGGATTAAAGGTGTGCTCCATCAATGCCCAGCTCATTTTTCTACAATGTCCTCAAGATTTAAAGTGTGAAAAAAAAAAAAAAAAGCCGGGCGGTGGTGGCGCACGCCTTTAATCCCAGCACTCGGGAGGCAGAGCCAGGCGGATCTCTGTGAGTTAAAGTGTGATCTACTAAACAAACATGTGATTGTAAATATAAGAGATTTTGGCACAAAAGTGAGTAATATAGTAAAATCTTATGTTTCAGTATCACAATTAGCTAGCTCTACAATTCTAGCTTCTAGTCTATAATTCATAATTTTCACTGATATTAATATACCAATTTCCCACAAATTACTTCTTAAAAAACTATTTTGATTTTGAGACAGGGCCCCACTAGCTCACCCTGGCCTTGAACTCACACTCCTGCTTTCATCTGCCCAATGCTTGGTTACTGGCATTTGCTACCTACCGTGCTTAGCTCATAAACCATATTCATTTCTTACCACTTATTTTTATCATTACCATTTACCTTTGCTTGCTGTGATACTGGATTTTCCATCCAGCATTCTTACAAATGTCTGCAGCATTCTTTGGAAGAGTAACCTCCATTTCCTGTAGCACTACTTCTCTTTGAAGGGTACTCGGGAGAAAAGGAACTTGTTTGTCCTATGGATGTATGCAGCCTCGTAGGTGGGATGACATCTGTAAATCCTTACCAATGTGTTTTTCCCTGCAGTATTCTCTACAGTTTTTGAACCAGTGGGATTGTTGCCAAACAGTGACTTCGTTATAACTGCCTATGATTTTTGTTTGTGTAATATTATTTTGGACTCTTCTCCCAATCCCCAGGAAAATGAAATGAATGGAAAAGAAGCTTTACAGTAATAATTATACCGCAGGAATGCCTGAGAAAATAAGACAGTCTTAGGAGAGTGGGTTATTTAATTTTTTTGAATGAGGTAATCCTTACATACAAGAAACCACGAAGCGTGAAGAAACACTTATCCTCAAAGACTTGAACAATCTGACCATGCTGAGCAGGTGCAGAGTAAAGGTTAGTTTACCTGCCGCGGACAAGCCTTGAGTATTTCCCCAGCCTAGATGTTTCCCGGGTTAATTTAGCACACCGCTCCTATTGTTTTTCGGACGTTTGTCCTCTACAAACGTCTCTTCTTCGCAAAGGAAGGCCATCGAGGGGATTATGGTAATCTTTGTTCCTGATTAAAATTTCTCTGCTCGGTTGCTTTGTGTTTTCCCTTGCACGGCGGTTTAATCCACATTCCACGGTTCTGTGATTAACCCTGAGTGTGGACCCTCAGTGTAGACCCTACGAACCCCATCTGAGCGTGCAGCCTGGCCTTTTGTTTCATTAGCAATTTTTGCAGTACATTGAATTTCCTCCCCTGGGCTTTGTTCCCTGAGCAAAGAAGTTTCTTTTCAGTTCTTTCTTTCTTGAGTTGGTCTTTTTCTGAGGGGTGATTTTGCGGACTTTTGAAATCATAGAATTGATCAGTGATAGGACCAATTTCCTTGTGTTCTCACAATTAAAATACGCGGTGACATTTCGCCGGCCACAAACGCTGGCTGGACGGTGGTGGTGTTAAGATTACTGATTAGTTCCGCAGCCCTGCGCAGCGCCTCCCGCCTGCACCTCGAATGGGCCGTAAACTTGAAAGCGCGGGCCTCCCTGGGCCGCCGGGTGAGGCTCCCCTCCAGGGACTAGGAACCCGGCGAGCTACCCGGGAATGGGAAAAAGAACTTAAGAGGATTAAAACAAGAAAGGAAGCATTCGGAGTCCTGGGAGGTGATGCCAGTCAGGGGCTCTGAATGCCTAAGAAAAATGTCCTTGGCCCACGCTGGCCGGCCCGCGGGCAGGGATCCCTTCTCCTGGAGTGGGTCCCCCTACACCCCCTCGCGGGAGGGCAGCCACCGCAAACTCTCTCCTGACAGGGTGGCGTTAGGCTAGGAGGGAGCCATGTAGGAGGCTGGATAAGCATTCTACCAGCAACCTACAATACCAGGTCCTTGTATTTTTAAAGAAAGGCTGACAGATTCACACGATTTTTCCCTAATAAACCTTGGCCCTGATTCTCACACATCAGCTAACAGATCACTAAAAACATTTCAAATTTAAACAGGCCGAACTGTTCATTACGGAGGTAAGAAGTTATTTATTTATTTATTTATTTATTTATTTATTTATTTATTTATTTATTTATTTATTTATTTATTTATTTATTCAATGCACAGGTCTGTAATATCAGCTACTTGTGAGACTGAGGCAGGAAGATTGAAAGTTCATGCCAGCTTGGGCAGCTTAGAGATAACCTGTCTCAAAATGCAAGATTAAACAAGAAACAAACCTTCAGATATTGCTTAGTGGTAGAATGCTTGCCTAGCATTCACAAGACCCCAGGTTCATTCCCTATTACCACCAAAACCAGAAAAGAAAAGGGAAAAGAAATTTGCCTATAATTTGCTTAACAGTGATCTCAAATATTTTAATGGAGGCTGATGCGTGCACGCACGCACACATGTGCACGCGTGTACACACACACACACACACACACACACACACACAGTACAGCATTTTGATGTTTGATGTTTGAATAGGTGAGGCCGAAGTGAAGAGGTAATTACTAATCACAGTCCTGCAATAACAGGAGAGCTTTAGGGTAGGAATGGAGCAATTTCATAGTAGCCCACAACTGAAGAGATTCACAGAGGGAACAAATACGACCTGCCACTCTAACTCAGTAGACCTGTTTGACTACAGGACATGAGCAGCGCTGCCAGATTTTCAACCAATAGCAGAGCATGCATTTGAGAAAGTGCCTTGTGCTTGGGAAAGTCCTGAGGCTACAATCAAGCAAAGTAACCCAGGGAGACTTGTCCTCTTGTGTACTCTGCTACTCACGAATTCAAGGAGGTACACAGGTAACTAACTGTCCTTCACTGCAGTACCCAAACATGGATACAAATCTACCCACCATAGCAGTTGAGTCTCACAGCTGTCAATCAAGGGGAAGAGAAGCAAGAGCCAAGTCTTTTTTTTTTTAATTACAATATTTACTTTAATATATATATCCCACAATTTTCATGTGGATGTCTGAGGACAATCTGCAGGAGTTGGTTCTCTCCTTCTACCCTGTGGGTTCTGAGGATTAAACTCAGGACATCAAACTTGGAAGCAAGAGCCTTTTATCTACCAAGTCAGTCCACCAGCACAACAGCCAAGTCTTAATGTAAAAAAAGAAATTGAGCCGGGCGGTGGTGGCGCACGCCTTTAATCCCAGCACTCGGGAGGCAGAGCCAGGCGGATCTCTGTGAGTTCGAGGCCAGCCTGGGCTACCAAGTGAGCTCCAGGAAAGGCGCAAAGCTACACAGAGAAACCCTGTCTCAAAAAACGAAAAAAAAAAAAAAAAAGAAAAAAAAAAGAAAAAAAGAAATTGTTGGAGGAAGGTTGTTGCTACCCTAGGCAACTATGGTACCGCCAAACCCCAGCCCAAGGTAAACTTCTTAAGAGGGGCATTCTGAGTGAGTCTTCCTGTGTCCTGACTCTGGTGGGGATGGTTAAAATGGAGGAGAACTTTGAGACAAACAGAGCTCCTAAGGTCACCAAAAAGGACAGGCTCTGAGGCTACTGAGATGGTTTGTTACCAAGCCTGAGGACCTGAGTTTGGTCTCTGGAAGCTACCTCATGGAAGGACAGAGCGGATTCCCACAAGTTGTCCTGTGGCTTCCAATCCTAGTGTTCAGGACTGACTCCAGCACTGGTGGGAAGGCCTGTACACACACAATACTAAACAAACGTAAATAAAAATAGAAAGAATAAAGGGAGAGGCTCATTCAGGGGATGCTGAAGACTATGATGCCACAAGGCTGGCAAGCCTCATTGATCAGTGATGTAGGAAACTGTCTTTGATTATTTTTAATGTCTTGCTTGCTCTAGCCTTTGATGCTGATTTGCTTGAAGGTCATAGGGCATGATGATGTTGTCCAGGTAGACATTCTGAACTCCTCAGCTTGGTGGAGGTAACTGACAGGAACCATAGACGTTATTATCAGTGAGTTGCACTTGGTGGATTCCTAAAACTGAGTGCTGTTGGTAAGGTTTCCAACTGAACCTGGGGCATCTCAAACCCACTGCTGACTAATAAATCTTCTGCTGACTTCCTGCCATTCCCATTTTGTTGGGGTTCCTTCCCGATCATTCTGCTTCAGCCTCAGCGCCTTATCTAAGGACATTCTTGCCCAAGCTGTCTCCTGCCTGCTGTTTGCATATCTATCAGATTCTCCTGCTCCTGACTTGTTCCATCTATCAGTAAGTCTAAGTTACCTTGCCACCTTCCCAGAGAGCTATTCTGGAACTACGACAGCAATCTTACCATATATCATTCCCAGTTGTGATGAAACCCGTCTCTTTCATTCTCTGATAACACCTACCACCATTTAGAAGCTGTATTATCTTTTATGTTCTTCCTTTTTCTTCAGTGGCATTTGCTATCAGAATGTAAGCGTTGTGAGAGCTAGACCATACTTAACACTGGAACACGTAGTACAGTGCTGGACTGTTGTGGAATAATCTTTTTGTACACTGTGAAGATATGCCAGTGTGATTGGTTTAATAAAAAGCTAAATGGCCAATAGCTAGGCAAGATTTTCAGGGCAGAGAGGATGCTGGGAAGAAGGGTGGAGTTGCCAGGAGATGCAGAGGAAGCATAACATGTAGAAGATGAGGTAACAAGTCATGAGCCTCGTGGCAGCATGTAAATCAATAGAAATGGGATAATTTAAGTTACAAGAGCTAATTAGAAACAAGCCTAAGCTATCAGCAGAGCTTTCATAATCAGTAATAAGCCTCCCTGTTGTTATTTGGGAGCTGGCTGGTGGGACAGAGAAAGACTCGGTACACTGGACTCTACTTAACATCTCACCCACAGCACCTAATACAGTGTGAGACCCTGTGTAACTCCAGAAATCAGTGCAGTGCTTGACACTTAGTGTAAGCCTGGTAAGGTTGTTCAATGGGGGAATGAAAAGATTAGCACACAGGGTGAAGCTTTCGGCTTGGAGTCACTCCTTTGATGCTCGCCTTTCTCAGACTGTTACGTGGTCAGGCCACTCGTTTTCTAGACCATTTTAAATAAATCAGATATATTAAAGACCTCAGATTCACCTTTCAAATGGAGGTCACCAGCTCTGCTCTGTGTTCTCTTGGCCCCTAAGCTGATCAGGGGAAAGAGTCTTAGCGACCACATCGAGCCCTGAGCCCTGGAATATTGTGTCCCTGTGAACAATCTTGAACCTGCAGTGGCTGGAGGTCTCAGCTTTGCTCTCCTCTATCATCCCAGTATTTAGGACTTTGCTTGTCATGTGTCTCAATACCTTCCACCTCTCCAGCATGGGAAGAAATGTATAACCTGGCAAGAACTCTGTCCCACACGGCCAGAATGCCTCAGTGATAACCATCTGCCATCCACTGGCTCTTTCTCTCCTTCCCAGCTTTTCTGCTTCCTACCCAAGTTAATTACTGCTTGACAGTCTAGAAAATGTCAGTAGTTTAGGAAAAGCAATTGCACTTCACGGAGCAGAAAGGTCTACCTTTGGAGAGAGGGAAACAGTAGCTAGTGACTAGCTTTTGCATGGCTGGAAGTTCTTTTAGTATTAGTGCCAATATATCTTGTGCTGTACAGATCTTATTTTCTTAAAAAAAATACTGACTGATTATTGTTCAAGACAGAGTCTTGCTGTATAGCCCAGGCTGGTCTGGAATTCACTGTGTAGGCCAAATTAGCTTTGAACTCATAATCATCCTGCCTCAGTCTCCCAAGTTTGGTCAGGAATGTGAAATTAGAGATTTCACTATCAACAAGTTCTAGGTTACAGGTAGATGCCACCATGCTAAGCCTATATAGTTTATTTTTATATTTTTAAGTTTTATTGTGTTCATGTGTGGTGGTGCATGTATCACACATACATGTGAAGCTATTGAAATGTACTGTTATCTTACTCATTTAATGAATATCATATGTTGAATAAGAACTGCTTTTTCTTTTTCGAATCAAAGCTGTGGGTATAGTCCAGTGGTAGCATGTGTGATTTATGGTTTGAATCTAGCACCTCAAAACAAAGCAAAACAAATGGCTTCAAAATCACTTAAAAAAACACTGTGTGATGTGGGAGCCCACAGAGCTTTCCTAGTGAAATCTGAGCTTGTTTTACCCAACAGGACTGCATAAGAGGATGATTGGACCACGAGCCTGGATACCAGGTATTTGGAAGGGTCTACACTCGGTTGTATCTACAAGGGGGAGATCTTTTGCCTCTCTCCTTGGCAGTTATAAAAAGCCCTTTTGAATAAAGTTCTGGGCCATTGGATATTGATCCAGGACCTCCAGAAGCTATCCTGTGTTTCTTTTTTCTTCTTCTCAGCTAGGCCTATCATTCTATCTACAAGTTCCTTATTCCTCTCCCTCCTTATAGGAACCTTGTAAAAGGGGAGGAGGGGTTGGTCCCCCACAGTGTGACATTATCTCAATCTATAAACTTGCAGTTTTTTTTTTTTACTTTATGTATTTTTCTGAACTCAGGGTTTTGAGCATGCTAAGCAAGTGCTCTACCAGTGAGCCACATGCCCAGCTTTAAATCTCCCCATTTTTGCATTTTGAAAAGCACTTAAATATATATAATAGTACATGTATATGAAGAAAATCAAAAGAGAACACATTTATAATTATTTGTAGTTCATGCTTGCTCACTCAAGGAACACTTTCATATGATTCTTGTATTCTAAAACGTAGGTTTGAAATTTTTTATGACACTGTATCAATAAAAAAGCAAGCATGAACTACATGAATAATTATAAATGTGTTCTCTTTTGATTTTCTTCATATACATAGGATTAAAGGCATTCGTCACCACTGCCTGGCAAGCATACTTGTTTTGAGATGTAGCTAAGGTTGGTATCAAACTTATATAGTTGAAGACAACCTTAAGTCCTGAGTTTTCTGCCTCCATTTCTGAGGACTGAGACCACACATATACTTCACCATGCTTATGTAGCATTCTTTTCTGAAGCCAGGCATGGACTATGGAAAAACTTGTCAAACTGACTGTTTTCCTCCTGATGCTATGGGAATCATTATCAGGAGGAGCTATACCTCAAACAGCAGTGTCCTGTCACTTCAGCCTGCAAGAAGGGAATCCATTTGGCCTCCTCATTCCTGAGCTCTGGGCAAGCAGGGATGGTTGTAGGCACTTTGCCCCAGCAAGTACTAAGTGCATCATTAGGAGCCGCACATGCTTGTGGTGAAAGGCATACTTCAGTAAGTGCAGTGAAATCTCGATGAATTGTGCTGAAGCAATTTAGGCCTTTTATTCCACTTCACTATTGGAGAGTTTCACTATAAGCAGCTTCTCTAAAGAGGGATACTACAGTGAAACACACTCCATGGAAAGCACTGTAGGTGGTTCTGGACTCTCAAAATGCTAGCCTTCTTTCTTTTAATTTATCAGGAATTCTCCATTGGTGTTAATGATTCCATAAGATCAGAAATCAGAAATGCTAAACTAATAGGTGAAATATGTCGTCTTTCTTGTAGGAGGTATGATGTAAATAAAAAAGAAAGCCCCTGGAGAATGCTTCCCCTCTCTGCTTTAATGCTTTTGTGATTTTCTATAATGTGTTTTAAGTAAGTGCTGTAGCTCACCCTATGCATATTTTACAATGTGGTGCCCACATCACCAACCCTGAGGTGACTGGGTAGGTTAATTCATTGTTATTCATATGTTGGGGTTTTTTGTTTTTTTTGTTTGTTTTGTCTTTCGAGACAGAGTTTCACTGTGTAGCCCTGGCTGTCCTGGAACTCACTCTGTAGACCAGGCTGGCCTTGAACTCAGATATCTGCCTGCCTCTGTCTCCTGGGTGCTGGCATTAAAGGCGTGGGCCACCAGCGCCTAGCTTTGTTATTTATATGTTTATACCCACCTCTGGCCTTTTAGGTTCTTGAAAGGGGTCAGATAACCCCAGGAAATATTTTTATTACTTTGGTTTATGGAGAAGGCAATAGGTAAAGATACAAACTGGACAAGTTTCTCCAGAGGAAAGGTTCAGATGATGGGAAGCGAGACAAAGACTCAAGGGTTTCAGAGCAAGAGAGAAGAGGGCTGGGCTGAGAGGGAAAAGGTTGAAGAGATTTGTGGGCTCTCCCTGCACAGCCTCCAGGAAAGCAGTTGCTAGTCAGTGCTTTCTGAGTGTTTTGATTTCTTTTTGTTCCACATGCCTTTGTGAGGCTGGCTTTAAAGCCTCGTTGGGAATGGAAAAGACAGATACACTTTGTAAAGTCTGGGCTAAAATAAGAGTCAAGTACTCAGACAGAATGAGGTTTTCTGAGGAGGGAAAGAATATTTTGATCATGGCTGTTATTTAGAATTTTTTGTACATGGTGATAATGAAAAGTGGACAGGTGTGTGTGTGTGTGTGTGTGTGTGTGTGTGTGTGTGTGTGTGTGTG